>JAVSBU010339041.1:0-10734 GCA_033118015.1 Loricariichthys derbyi | reverse complement strand
GGGTTTAAACTGTTTTACCATGGTGTGGATAGAAAGAGAAATGGAGTAGGGGTGATCTAGAAAGAGGAGTTAGCAAAGAATGTTGTAAGAGGTGAAAAGAGTGTCAGATAGGGTGATGTGTCTGAGGGTAGAAGTAGAAGGTGATGATGTGCTGTAGGAGTGACAGATAGCTTCAAGGTGGAGGTGGGACTACATCAAGGTTCGGCTCGGAGCCCCTTCTTGTTTGCTTTGGTGATGGATCGACTAATAGATGAGGTCAGGCAGGAATCCTCATGGAATATGATGTTTACAGATGATTATTGTGAACTGTATTGAGAACAGGTGGAAGATAATTTGGAGGTGTGGAGATATGCACTTTAAAGAAGAGGAATAGCACGCCGGAGTACGTGTGTGTGAATGAGAGTGAGACAGGTGGAACAGTGAGACTACAAGGAGCAGAGGTCACAAAGGAGCAGAACTTCAAGTACTTGGGGACAACTGTCCAGGAAAATTGGGAGTGTGGTAAAGAAGTTAAGAAGAGAGTCCAGGCAGGATGGAGTGGGTGGACATAAGTTTCAGGAGTGATTTTTGACAAAAGTGTGGCAGCAAAGGTCAAAGGAAAAGTTTAAAAGACTGGTGAGACCAGCTATGTTGTATGGATTGGAGACAGTGACACTGACAAAAAGACAGGAGAAAGAACTGGAAGTGGCAGAGCTAAAGATGTTGAGGTTCTCCTTGGGAGTGGATCAAGTCAGGAATGAGTTCAGAGGTACAGCACAGGTTAAACAACTAGGAAATAAAGTTAGAGAGGTGGGACTAAGATGGCTTGGACATGTCCAGAATGGGGGGGGGGGGGATTCAGTGGGTATATTGGTAGAAGGATGTCAGTAATGCAGTTGCCAGGAAAAAGACGAAGAGGAAGGCAAAGTTAGAGAGGACATGGAAGTAGTTGGTGTGAGGACAGAGTGAGATGGAGACGGATGAGTCGTGACGACCCCTGAAAAGGCAAAAGAGGAAGATGATTGAGTACGCAGTGTTAATTGGCATTTTCATAGTCAAGTTACATATGGTGAATCTTAAAGTACAAAAAAAGGTTCCTGTTATCCAAGAACAATTTTAATGCACAAGCATGATTTTAAAAAAATCCTGATGAGAATCCGGGTTATTGCTAAGGAATTATAAGTGTACTGGATGCATGACACAAAAAAAAAAAAAAAAATTCAGAATGAATATTCTATACATAAAGCAAGTATATGCATGTGAGAGGGTATACTATCGTGTAAAATAAATTAAAACACACCAGTATGATTTGTTGTGTCTATGAGAGGGATTGAGGCTGTTATTGGGAAATCCTGGCATTGTTGAGGATTAGATGAAGTTAAAATTGTTACTGAAACTAAATTTAACAAGCAAGAGCCAAAACCCTGTAACATGGCCAAGAACAGTTAGCTATCAGGGGAATTTTTCTTCATTCCAACCTTCCATGTATGAATCCATTTTAAACCAAGTAAAGATGAAGGTAAACCAAAATATTGAAAACATTTTATTTACAACATGTACAGGGCTTGAAAGCCACTTTTAACACCTTACCACAGAGCTAAACTGGGCTGGTATTCTTTGAAACGCTGGTTGACGTAAAGCTCAGCATGTTTGTGAGGGAAGTTATAGCCAGCAGCTCAAGACTGCTGGAGATGCTCAAGGGAACTTTGATAGGAGCTTGTGCTTTTGTCTGGAGACTGCTAGTTGACTGGCAAGCCTGGAGGAGATGGTGCTTATTTGGAGCCCTGCTGTTTCTGGATATCTTGGCTCTGAATGCTTGGGTACCTACTGGATAGACCTCGAGCAAACCCATATACATTTCGGCCTGGAGATGGTGCTGTAAGGTCAGTGGATTGCTGGCCCACTGCAACATCAGAACCAGAGCCTGTCAGCTTGGAGCCACCTTGTACCCCACCCCCCTGGCTCAGTACACTACCATAGATTGAAAGCAGACCCCGAGAGGAACCGTAGTTGGTTGAGCTTTGTGTTTGAGAAGCATCTGAGACACGTGGCAGAACAGTGGAAGCAGAGGATTGTCTGTTCACTGTAAAGCCAGGTGAGCCCAGTTGGTTCAAAAGTTGGGTACCTGGTGGCCACGCCAAAGAGCCACTCTGAAACATAGACTGGTAGGGGCTTTGCACATGGTCACTGGCAGTGCCCAGTCCATATCTGGAGGTCAGTACTTGATGGGCCCCATTGCCAGTAGCTGTAGACATACCTGACAAAAGTCTGGAAGAGGAGGACCCACCAGATGCCATGCTCACATCTTTAAAACCAAAGTCAGGTTGAGTACCTGGTTTCCCCAAACTGCCATGGGTGCTGGATGAGGCCTGATTTTTGCTGTACCGGGTTAACTTTACAGCTTGTGACTGACCACTTGAAAAGACAGAAGGGTAGCGGCTTTGCACAAAGTTACTGGCAGAAGTTTGGCTCGTCACACCAAGTTGTCCAACAAAACCTGACATGCTAAAAAGTCTAGCTTTCATCAGGGGCAAAGGAGATGGCTGGCTTAAACCTTGAACCAGTCCATGTGAAAAATATGTAGAGCCCCGTTGAGGGCCTAAAACCATTTCACCCACTGGTTTAGCTTGGAAACAATCAGCTCGATGTTCTGGGGGAGATTTAGTTTGGGAAGGATCAGACCATGTTCTAGAGGGGCCCTTGTGCCAAGTTGCTGAAACATGCTGGCCAGCTGTGGCTTTCACTACTGGAAGGGATGGACCTGACACATGTTTAGCAGAGTTAACATGGCCACCAGATTGCATTTTAGATGAAGACACTGGGGTAACCGGTCCATGCTGATTATCTGGGTGATGCTGGGCTTCAGAAGCAGGTTCTTCAGGTTTCTTCTCCTGATCTAATAGAGTGTAGACAGAAGCACCAGCCCAATCACTGGCAGACATTTTAGAGAACCCTGAGAAGAAAAATATTTTTAAACAAGTAACTTCAAGATATCAAACATTAGGGGGTTGGTGTCTTACCTGGATGACCCAAAGAATCCCTCAAGAGAAACATAGTGATCAAGAGCAACCAGAGCCTAGAGAACAGTCAAATAAAACTTTAACAGCTGACACCACCAAAGTAAACAGGTAACAAACAACAGCTACTCACAGTGAACTAGCCATCATAGCTAGTAACTTGCTAACCAACCCACTGCTCCAGCACAACCACTTTAGTGGAAACTAAACAGGACATACCAAAAGGAGGCACATGTCTGGCTTTAAGCCTTTCATGCAAGCCTGCTAATGGAAATCACCTGACTCTAAATCACATGACCTTTACTACAGATGCTTCTCAGGTGTTGAAGTTACTGATTAGCCTATCACATAATCTGTACCTATAAGAGAGGCATTTTAAAGATTTCAAAACCATTTTTAAAAGACAAAAGTCTGGCATTCTCTTACATCTACAGAGCTTTTAGTCACAGACTAGGATTTTGCGACGGCTGAAGATACACTACATTTTACATTGATATTGAGATTATTTTCATCAAGTTATTAGAGGAAACAATGTGAATTAATATTTTATATTTCAAATTTCATATATTTCTTTCTGTACTTTCTTTCTTACTGCCTTTCTATATTTGTTATTTCATTCTTTCTTTCTGTATTTCTGTCTTTCTATATTTTTTTTCTGTCTGTTTTTATATTTCTGTATTTCTTTCTCTTTCTGTATTTCATTCTTCAGAATTTCTTTATAACTTAATTTCGTTCTGTAGTTATTTTTTGTATTTTTTTTTGTTTTTCTTTCTGTCTCTTTTTGTATTTTCTCTTGATTTCTGCATTTCTTTGTCTTTCTATCTTTTTCTTTCTTTCCATCTATCTTTCTAATTTAATTTCTTTCTGTCTTCTTTCCATCGTGCTCCCTTCCTCCTTATCTTTCTTTGCTGCTTCACATTTGGTGTGTGAGCCAAATAACAGCCATGATTAGCACCTTAGACCTAACAACAGAAAATAGGATTCCTAAAACACTTTTAGTTTGAAAATTACTGATATTCAAACACAATACCAGTCAAAAGTTTGGACATACCTTCTCATTTAATGTCTTTCTTTTTTCCTACATTGTAAATTGATAGTGAATCATCCAGACTACAAAGGAATACATAAGGAATCATGAAGTAAATTTAAGTGTTCCACAAACCAAAATATGTTTTAGATTTTTAGATTTACTTCAAAGTGTGCACCTTTTGCTTTGATTTTGCATACTCTTCGCATTTTTTCAATCAGCTTCATGAGTACGGCCACCATCATCTCAGATGGTTTTCCAACATTCTTGAAGGACTTCCCAGAGGTGCTGATCTCTTGTTGGTTAGATACTTTCAGAGTTCTTGGAATTTTTCAGATTGACTGAATTTCTTTTCTTATGATGGACTGTCATTTTTCTTGACTTCGTTGAGTCGTTCTTACCATAATATGGATTAGAACATTATTCAAATAGGGCTAATCACAGTATAACAACTCTAGCTCTTCATAACACAAGTGATGGTCTCAAACACATTAAGAGGGCAAGAAATTCAAGAAATGAACTTTTGACAAGACACAGCTGTTAACTGAAAGCTATTCCAGGTGACGACCTCATAAAACTGACTGAGAAAATACCAAGATGTTCAAACTGTCATCTAAGCAAGTGGAGCTTTGAAGAATCTAAAATATAAAACCTATTCTGGTTTGTTACAATTTTAAGTTTTAACAATTTTTTGTTTTCAAAAAATTCCGTATGTATTTATTCATAGTTTGAATGACTTTAGTATTAATTTACAATGTAGAAGATTTTAAAATAATGAAAAATCACTGAATTATAAGGTGTGTCCAAACTTTTGACTGGTACTGTACATTAAAATGTAATTAAAAAGAGAAAAAAAGAGACAAATGATGGAGCTCATCCATTACTTCTTTACAAAACAGATTTATTTCATGTGCAGACAGCATGTGCAATGCTTTTCAAATCCGTGCTGAAAAACAATTCTATACAGTTTCACAAAAACCAGTGCATTACATGGAAACTTCACAGCAGTGAGACGTCTGTTCCTCACCCCGATATGTGAGGACACCACCCCAAATCAGAAAAAAGCTGGGACATTATGTTAAATGTATATGCAAATAAAAACAAATAAATAGTTTTTTTTAATATTGACTTTTATTTCATTGCAGACAATATGAACCCAGATATATTTAATGTTTTTTTCTTGTTAATGTCATTTCATATATTAACATATTTCTTAACAAATGAAATGAGGTTAACCAGGTTCATACCCAACCTTTTTCTGATTTGATGCTGTATTTCCTTGTATAAGGAGAGTGTGATTGCAGTAGTGGAGCGCTGACACAAATCAGGTTATATCACGTAAAATAATCTAACAGAGCTCATATTTAAAAGATGAAGGCTGGATGAGCAGGTGTGAACAAATGCAGTGTCTGGGCAGATGACCCTCTGTACCAAAAAATAAAAAAATAAAAAATCTGCACTTCTACCACAGTCTTTAAGTTGAACTGACGAGTGTTTGGATGTTTAACTGAGGAGGAACTGCCTCCATTTTGCATTATCATCAACATCTACTTCAAATTTGCCTTTCTCTTTTAAACTACAGTTCAACATCACTCACAGTACCAGTTTAATGTAAAAAAAAACGACATCATACCAATTCCAACATAAAAATAGGAGGTTTTTAGTGACAAACAAGATTTAAAATGGACCTGTCTAAGCTGCTTCCTATATTTATCCAGACTAAATTTATCCAGGTACTATTGAGCTCTTTCAACTTGCATTAGACATGTGCTGATTTTACATTTCGGTTATCTATCGTTTTGTTTCAGGTAAAAATAAACTGTTACCGAGTACCTGTTCAGTCTGAGCAGTTTTTGGTAAAAAATGAAATTTGGTAAAAAAAAAATGGTAAAAAAATAAACTCAGGATTTAGCTCTTCATTAGTGTTGGATGTTGTAGCGGTTTTTATTTCTCGTACGGTATCCCGTCGGATCTGATGCCATTAACCAGTAGCTCCAGTGAAGCAGTGAAGCCAAAGGATTAAACGTTGCTTGAAGAGGTGTTTTTCTCGAGCATGTGGTGGAGCCACATTAGAAAGGCAGTAACAATCCAGAGAGACAGGTTCAGAGCAATTAAAACAGCAACATTCAAGAAATGTTAAATATACCAAAAAGGTATATCTGTTGTATGCGTTTTATGTTCTGCTTTGACATTTGACAGCGTGTTTCAGGTATCCTGATTCCATCATGCGGTTTTGTAGGGTTCTGTCTCAGGCAGATGTGTAAATAATTACAGGCGTGCTCTGATTAGACCCTGGGTATTGCCACAGGAGGGTGTAAAATTCAGTCCCCTATAAAAAAATCTGTCAGAGGCTACTTTTGGGTAGTGTACCTCTTGGTGAGAGATCGTTTACTCCTAGACATGCCTCTATGACAGAAGACATTTTGAGCAGTTGACAGACTTTAAGAGGGGACACATCGTTGGACTAAGAACATGGTCATTTTAATTAATTGCTGGCCATCTGGGTCGTTCTGCATGGCAAACAGTCTCTGGACAGAGCAGACAGGCCACTAGTTGAAAGATGAGTTTAATCCACCTACAAGCATGAGCAGCACCCACAGCTTTGTTGTCCACCAACCTCAGTACACACCCGTCTCTGCCTGGATCATTTCCAGGTGCCTCTGTTGTGGAGTGATACACTGCCTTAAAAAAGTTTTGTGATGATCTTGGGAGCCACCTCTAGTAGAGATACGAGGGAGACTAATGCCCCAATCTCACATAGCAGTATTCTGCCGTGGCTGTCGTGGCACTGCCTTTTCCAGTGCTTACTTGAGTGTACTGGGAGTGTCTTGGGCATGTCATAGCTTTCCCGGGCTTTTTTCATGCTTACAGGGTGGGCATGGTCTAAATACTGGGAACCCAGGAGAAAATCAGACATGTTTGATTTTCTCCTGGCTTGCCAAGGAGACCTACGTTTTTACGCTTTGCCGTGGTTTGACGAAGCCTATCAAGGACGATACATAGTCTGTAGAAGAGGATTCATGGTCTATCGAAGAGGATTAGTGTCATTTCAAGGATATAAATGCCATTTCCATTGTTGGATATAAGTTTCTCCTCTGCGTTCATGAGAGATACCAGAGCGATTTTTCCAAGCTGGTGTGCAGGACTGATCAACAGATACAGATTACTACAACATATTCCCACAAATCTTACAGGTATTGCTTCATTAATTGTTATATACATAGACGTTTATTTAATATTTACCATTTACAACAGTTTGTCCATTTGGGCTGTAATTTAAATATTAAGATGTGCTCACAGGGAAAAAGCATTTATCTCCGCTGGCAAAAATGAACAAACATGCTTTAATGTCTCGGAGTCTTTAGCAAGTTTTCGCTGACTTTTTAACGAAGCTTGGCGTGGGATTCGCTGTACAATCATGACACTCTCGAATGTATATGGGACCTGGCGAGGTTTAACGGTAAGATAATTTGCATACTATTCTCCGCTCCCTTTTGTATTGATTTTTATCATAGATGTCGAGGTTTTTTGACCCACGACAGCCACGGCAAAATACTGCTATGTGAGATTGGGGCATAACAATTCAGCGATATGTGCAGGTCATCCTGTGGCCAGGTGTTTTCCCTCTCATTTTTCAGTAGGGTAATGCTCGTTCACACAGAAAGGCTTTCCCAGGAAAGTCTCCACTATACAGTCTCAGCTGCAACATCTGTAGACAAATGTGCTGCAGTATGCCCTATGGAACTTGTATGCCTCCATGCCCAAAAACGAGGTGGCCCAACAGGATACTAGAACCTCCTTTCACTTGTAATGACTTACATATACAGTATCATCATTACATTCACACAAAGTTTCATTCAATCTGTTTTGACTGAATGAACATGTTTGTGATTGATATTGATGTAACCTCGTTTCTACTGCTGATGCGAAGTTAAAAAAGAAAACATCTACAAAGCATTTGGGAAGGTGCCCTAAAAATGATGATCTGCACATGCCTAACCCAAACAGTGAGAGCTAAACAAAGCAAAGAAGCTGGTGAAATAATAATATAAGTAATATAAAAATAAAAACAATCTGTAAGTGCTAGACCACTAACGCATCTGGATTCCATGAGCAAATTCATCAGCAGAACGTGAACCTAACACCGTACGTGAAGGTTAATACTTTCAAGAAGATAAAACTCTTTAGATATTTACATATTTCAGTTGCTAGTAAAGGCGGCAATCTATTATTCTGCAGAATATAGCTGCTCTATAAACATAAAAAGTATTATTGCAAACCTCAGCATATATACAATTTTTATAAGCATTATATACATTTACAGTACAAACAGTCCTAATCCTCTGAGGAGAACATCAGAATCAGTGTCGGACACTTCAGAGCAGAGGGATACGATGAAAAATGAATACTGAGCTTGTTATGTGAAGGACTCATGGCACTGAAGGAGTTTTAGGTGAACTTCAGGATTTCTGTTATAGGGCAGGATTGTGTTGGTCATGCAGAAATATTGCTCTAGAAGATTCTTTGCAGAAAGTGTGTTTGGGTGGAGATTTCTTTCAGGAAGGGTTTTATTTACAATGATGATGTGGGATGTGAAGTGAAGTGATGAATATGTTATGAGGTTTAGATGTTCATCTTGTTCTTCTTCTGGTCGCTGTAGGTGTGAAGGCCACTGTGGTTGTGGTCAGGGTTTCGAGAGTTGAAACATCATGCCTTTATGTCATTTGGTAGAATTAAATTTCTGGAACAAAATGTGGAGCAAAAGGTTCTTCAGGCTTCATTCAGATTTCATCTTGGTTCAGTTTAACATTATGAAGATCCAAAGCCTCAATACAAAATCCAAAGGTGGATTGAGAAGTTGTTCCGTAACACCATCAGCCGCTGAGGGTTCAACAGTGCGAGTTTGACCTGAGAGTTTGAGGGATTGGGATTGAAGGACTTGAAGCCTTTATTCGTTTTTCATGTCCTCCTTCATCTCCTCCTTCATCTCCTCCACTGATTTTCTCTTAAAGAAGCCAAACTAAGAAAGAATGAAGAAACAAAGTTGAGCAGGGTAATGGAACAATTTACCTTTAGTTAATAAAGCAATAACACACGAGGTTCAGAAGAGCAGTACACCAGTGCCAATATCCCTCATTACAGCATGAACACCAAGTGTATTATTACGATTATACCACAATTCCATTATCGCCATTTATTGTTAAATTTTAAGATAAAAAGAACGGAAAAATAATTTGTTTATCAACAATCGACAAGGAAAAATAGTTCCATTCCATCAGCATCCTGCTACTAAAACATCATCATGAGAATAAGAGCTTCAGTCATAAAAGTCAAGGAATGTAGTTTCACAAATTATACAGATTGTAAACACAAATATACTGATCGATAAGTTTATATTTATTATAAAGAAAGTTCATTTCCATTCAGCAAATTAAAATGGGTCTGATATATAAATCAGGCTGTTACTAAAACACATTATTCTCCCATCAGAAGAAAATCGGAGTGAGATCCCGGTGTTATAAAGAAAGGCTAGGATCCCGTTACTCGACTAGTGTTTCTAAATGAGTTAGCTGAAGTTGTTAATGTAATCTTATCAGGTAGAAATGTTAAAGGGAGATTTATAGAGCATCAGCAGCTTCATCGGGTTAAGATGAACAGAGTTTAACAGAGTTTAACACCAGCAAACGATATCTTTGGAAAGAAAATAAGAGAGAACTTTGCTGATGGAACTGATGAAGAAACTACATTAAAAGTAGTAACCCCGACTGAAGACTGATGCTTAACAGTAATCTGGGTGAAAACTAGCAGAAATCAATATTTCCCTATACCATCTTCCAATAAACATCGATAACAATGATATTTCTTAACATGTTTTCAAAGTGATAACTGTTTATAAAAGTCCATAAACTTATTTTTAATCTATGTTTTTTGTTTTTATTGCATAAATATTTTTAAGTAATAATTAAGTTTTATTATTTATCAATCCAAGACAAGTGTATAAACAACTTTGTTCTCGTGTAAGTATAGCGTTTACGGACCGCCTGCTGTGGTCTGCATGTGATTTGGTGGTAAAGCTTTATGAATATTAATAAAGTGTATATAAATAAACTCGTCTTTGATTGGCCTATCCAATGGTGTAAACAAAATTTGCATATTGCATATTTGCATATGTCTATAACTCTAGAAAACAGTTCCCAAAGTTGATGCTTTTTTATTCCATTAACCACTAATATTATTATTAATATATTAATAATAATATTAGTGGTTAATGGAATAAAATAGCATCAACTTTGGAAACTGTTTTCTAGAGTTATAGACATATTAATAATAATATTATTATTAATATGGTTATATTTACTGAAAGTAGAAGATTAGTAGAAGAATTTAAACCAATGGTACATTTCTTAAAGCAGGTTTGGATACTCGCATTTACAATGAAATGACACCACCCACAGGTTTGACCTCAAAATTGACAGGCGCAGCCGCCATGTTCTTTCACCAGTAGACAAACCGCACTGTAGAAAACCTCTGTTATTCATATTAATATTATTAACCGAGCTCATGCATGAAACTTGGATGTTTTCAATTGGTAAATACATTTTATTCTTATTTCTGTTATTTAATTTCTAATTCGCTTAAGCCTGCTTTACACATACCTGGTTTATTCGGCGGTTCGTACATAGACCGAAGTTCGCAGTAGTTCCGGTTGTT
>JAVSBU010339031.1:0-10735 GCA_033118015.1 Loricariichthys derbyi | reverse complement strand
GAGAGAGAGAGAGAGAGAGAGAGAGAGAGAGAGAGAGGGAGAGAGAGAGAGAGAGACACCTAGAGAGAGAGAGAGAGACACAGAGAGAGAGAGAGAGAGAGAGAGAGAGAGTGCTGCGTATTTGTATTTACAGTGTAATTGTTTCTCTCTTATTTCTATTTTCTAGTGTTATTCAGCCTTGATATTTAATGTTTAAATTGGAGGAATCACAGCCTCTCCAAACCTCACTTGCTTTTCAAAGAAAGATAATTACAACACTGGTGCTCCTGATTTTAAATGAGCAGTCGAGCACACACAAGGAAATACACAAACACAAACAATTTTTGTGTTTTAATTTCCCTTTTTCTCTTTTTATTTTATTCCTACAAATTAGGCATGAATAAAAATGTGTGAATAGAAAAATTTACCATTCCTTTTTTTTTCAAGCAGCATGAGGAGTTTTTGCGACTTTGCTCAGTTGTAGCTTTAACGAACAACAAAGCTCCTGAGTGACCAGTTTCTGAGCTCTTCTTACTAGACTGTTGCTAGTTTGAATCAATTATTAATTTATGTCTAGTTACAGCAAACGTGATAAACCACAGGTTTCATACAAAGGAGTGGCATTAATGAAGTAGCCTACTTCCTACTTTCTGAAGAAATGGCTGTGTCCCAAATACATCCCTACTACCTTATTAGTATCCCTCCTCCCTCATTATAATTGTACTATGTAGGCCTAGGGAACACTAAAAACACACTAAAAACACAACTGAAGCAAGAAATGGAATGAGCTTATGGTAACCCAGACACTTCACAACTTAATGTTAAATGGAGTATAATAATCTAAATAACCAAATAACGGAAAGCAATCAGAAGCAGGTGAAGGAAATCAGGGAGTTTGGGAGAGTGACGGAGTGTGTGATATGAGGGATGATATGGTGCAGTGATGGATGCTGGGAAATGGAGTGGAGGTAACAAAGGTGTACAGGTTTGTACAGATATGTGCCTTTTAATGTTTCCGTTACGTTTTGTGAAACAGGGTCATGACCAGACATTATTGTATTCACATTAGTTTAGATACTTTGAACGTAGTTTAAACTCAATTAAAACACAATATGAAAACATTTAGTACAATACAGAAACCAGCTTTGTGTGAGGGATCAGAGGTTTTCTGTGGAATTGAGGTGTGCACCACATCCCTGGTGTCCTATCATGGGATTCACAGCCCTCCATTGTCCACCCCTCCCTCATATACAGATTGTGCTTGGCCTATAGGAGGCACCATCAGAACTTTAATGTCTTTAGGTTTTCTCCCAAAAAAATCAGATCATCATACCAAGGTCGTATCTGCTTGGTTGGATCCTTTGTAGATGACCCCTGTTATGTCGAGGGCAATAATGCCAAAAAAAACCACAGACCTTCAAAAGGAGTCCAAACCCAGAATCCACTCTGCTGGTGCCAACTCTGGATTAGCAGCGGGCGTGTGCTTGGCTCTGCTAAAGGGCACAAGGGACTTTTGGCGTCACCACACTTCGGAAAAAGCAATTAACGTGGAGAGATTGGATTAGCGCGCCTTCTTCAGCTCGCTTCCTCACGCCTCTCCCTTCCTTTTATTGTCCGCCCAGGCTGAAACGGTCAGGATCCGAATAGAACTGGAAAGTGGAACCGATCTTTGTGATTTATTTCTAGTTCAGTTAAAGTCTTAAAGCACAGACAAAAGTCAGAGGTGGTGTGAAGCCTCCTGGATGTTCGTTACTAAAGCGTTGGCTATTTTTATTTGCTGAGGGATTTCTTTGTTAGGATAAGATTTTAATTTTGTTATATCTTTGGTTCTTTGGTTTTTAGTTTGTGGTAAAAGAACAAGGTTCAGATGTTTAATCCTTACATTTCTCAACACAGTCGTTACGAGAACAGACTGTTCCCTTGCCATCTAAGATATCACTAGAGACGTTCCTTGTCGTCCCACTGACACCAATAGCAGATCTCCTGCACCGAGGGAGGAAAGTCCCTCCACTGTCACAGCGTTCAATCCTCACACACTCTGATTAAAACATCAGGGGTCGAGTGTCCAACACTTCCTCTGATTCATGGCTTTGTGCTGACCTCCTCACCTGGAAGAGTATAAATCATACATCAGTGATGTTCTCTATTCATTTAACATAAGGCTTTTTCTGGTCAATGTCATTTCATTTCTTAATAAACATCCATTTCTGTATTTCAGGCCTGCAACAGATTCCAAAAAGAGTTGGGACACTAAAGCAGTTAACTCAGCATGGACGTCCCTGTTAAAGATCTCGTATTGAAGGCAGTTTATGTTGCTCTAAAATCTCATTGTATTTTTCTGCATTAATGCTGTATCACAGGAGTGTAAATGACCTTTAATAAGGGTCCAGATCCGACCCAGTACCATGACAGAGCCTGGCTTTTGGACTGATAACAATCTGGATGGTTCCTTTTGGAATCCTGATGGTTCTGAGCCCAGTCCCCATTCCCACTGGGTGATGTTCCATCCCAGATGCCTCCAAGCCCAACAAAGGTCTGGTATACTGATGGTTCTGAGCCCAATCTCTGTTCCCACTGAGTGATGGTCCCTCCCAGATGCATAGGTTTGATAAAGTAATCCGGTGATCATGTGCTTCTATCAGCTATTGATGAATGAAGCTTCTTGATTTGGTTCAGTCTGAGGGATCTGAGTCACGGCTCTTAAGTTTAGACTCAAATTCCTCCAGATTCTGAATCATTTAATGATATTATGGTCTGTAGAGGCAGAAATATGTAAATCCCTTCCACATTTCAATCATTCTCTCACACATTTGGTGATAAACTGGAGATCCTCTGATCATCTCTGCTCATGAAAGACTCAGCCTTTAATGGATG
Source organism: Loricariichthys derbyi (assembly GCA_033118015.1). Classification (NCBI taxonomy): domain Eukaryota; kingdom Metazoa; phylum Chordata; class Actinopteri; order Siluriformes; family Loricariidae; genus Loricariichthys; species Loricariichthys derbyi. The sequence continues at coordinate 7,882 of JAVSBU010339031.1, read as the reverse complement.
CTACTTTTGGACCAAATCATGATTAGAATCACCTGTTAGAAATCACATCATCATTAAGTTATTTTTAATCTCATAACTAGCATAAACTACCCCGTCATTACCGTTTTGGAATGTTTTGCAGACCTGAAAATCAGAAATGGATGTTTATTAACAAATGAAGTGAAAACATTTTCCAGACCATCCCAACTGTTTTTTGAATTGGTGCTATTATATCAAACAAGTTTTCTGACACTGCTGGTTTGTATAAACTCTTGGTTGTTTCATAAAGTCCCAACAGTTTCTGGTCTCAGTATCTATTCATGTGACACCAACCAACAGATCTAATTCAGATCAGATGATCCACTCCCCAGACAGCAGGAAGTTCTGGGCCAAACATCACTCAGTTATGGCAGCAGTAAGTGTACTGTGGGCCAAATGTGGCCCAGCTGTTGCCAGTCACAGTAAGGGTTCATGGCAGCATTCAGACCCTCGATGTCATGCAACCTCACATAGAGCCAAACGTGGGTGTAAAACTTCTGCTGTACCAGCTGAGATGCTACAGACTTTAGTAATGCAATGAAGCAGGAAGCATCCATCTCTGGTTTCTTTATTATATTTAGTTTGCTCTGCTAAAAGAGATCCATCAAAACACTGGTGTTAAACACTGACGTATTGCTGAATGATCAGCGTCTTTTTATTTGATGTATGGGACCACCAGAGAGGAGATGTGAGTGTGCATTAGCGTGCAGTGACAGACTTTGTGAGAGCTATCACCACATTTTTATCTGCCGCTGTGTTTTAATGTGTTTACTCATTTATCTGCTAATGGTGGCTGATGATGATGATGGAAATGACGTTGACGTTAGTGGTGCCCCGTGTGAGGTTACGGGTAATGTTTTTTGTGGAATTCTGACTCTCACGTCTCAGTTACATTTTATCTCTGCTTCATGAAGCCTGGATTCATTGCATTCAGATTTAGGACACAGTACTGGCATCAGTCGAGACTCCCAACAGGTTCAGGTTATATTAGGAGCAGGATTATTAAGCTAATGCTGCTAATTATGCGAGGTGATTCAGTTTCTCTGTGAGGAGGCTATCATAGCTCAGAGTGCTTTAGCTGCACCTTTAGGTTTTTACTGATGTTGCTTCAAAATAAAATTTTTCCTCCTTTCCCTCTCAGCTTGGTGGTCGATGAACTGATTTGTGTAGCAACCACAGAGTAATCCTGATGAAGCTCTGAGCTTCCATTGGTAGTGGGTGGAGTTACCCAGACAAAGGGCGGGGCTATTCTAATGAGCCAAAACAGAACCAAATCTGGCCAGCTTGTTAAATCCCATCTTTCCAGACCAGGACAGTATACAAAGAATTAACTGTTGTCTGATTTCATTTTGTGGATTGGTAGATTCTCCACATACTAAAATGTCAGCTTTAAATCCAGATTAAATAACCCAATTCAACGAATTTAGTGATAGAGTACAAGGTAACTTAATATTTTACTCCATAGTGCTGCAACAGTGACCCTCAGCCCCCCCCCCCCCCCCCCCCCCCCCCCCCCCCCCCCCCCCCCCCCCCCCCCCCCCCCCCCCCCCCACACACACACCACTCCATGAAGTCTCCTCCAGCATATCCCAAAGACTTTCAGTGGGGTTACAGACCTTATATGACTAAATGATTCCTCATGCTCCCAGAACCACTGCTTGCACCATCAGCTGGTATCACCTGGTTAATTGGCTCCTCAGTTGCTTTGTTTTTTACCACATAATGTTCCTGACCCTCAAGCCAACCAACTGGAGCAACCCAGAACACACTGCCATCGCTTTTTCCATTGCTCCAGAGTCCAATCTTTATGCTTCATGCCAATCCTGTGAGTTCTTCTGTGTAGCTGAGAGTTGAGGCAGCAATAATGTGACCCTTCTGAGACACTAACATCTATTCCATGACCACAGGATACGTGTAAGTAATCAGTGGCTACATGTTGCTCCTACTAGGGTCAAACTCCCTATTACCAACTGAAGCATTTTAAAGTGCAATAATTATCCAAACAAAAGCTCCTAAAATTGGTGTGTTTGAATCCACATGTTGACCTTCTTTGGTGCTTTTATTGTGATGGACTAAAACACAGAGAGAACTCTGTTGTATTTAATTAAAAAAGTGTTTATCAGTGATGCCCCTTATTTACTGTTTAAACAGACCGTGCTCTTCACTAATACCCCAATGGATCATCTATCCCTGGTGTTTACCGTGTGGTGTTTGCTGTGATAAGTAGCATCTTTACCATCTGAGCCAGAACTTTACGATTATTAAAACCCCACATTGTCTCAGCTGCCCTTTGCATGTCCATGTCTTTCACTCAAAGGCGGATCTGCTGTCACATTCTCTTCTCCTGACACGTGTAATTTCCTGTGACGGACAGGAAGTGACATGTAATTACCTGCTTGTCATGATTAGAGTATCTGTTCTCAGCGTTGCGTTGTCTCTGGTGATTTGTCTATCTTCACCGCTCCTGATGAACCTAAATACCGTTGGTGATGGACGTCATGTTGCGTTGCTGTGAATTTGTGTGATTGGACCAGCTATGAGTCATTGCTGTCCTGAGGGTCATGACCCAATCGGTAACTCCAGCCCTCCAAACTTTAATTACACAACCTGCAGGTGTAAGTCCAGATGGGTCTGCTAGCACTTTGGAAGTTTGGCCTGTTCTTCCTACAGTTTTCTTTCTGTGTCTGTTCCTCTGGGTGGGGTCGTGGTCTTTGGTTGTCATGTGACCAGGTCAGGGATGTTACACCACCTGAGCATCATTTGTGTAAATGTGTGTGTAAACCTATTGTTATTTTAACGTCTTTTCACTTAGAAAGTCTGAAGACTGTAAACAATAAATGAAAAGCACAAAAATAAAAATGAACTGCATAAAAATTTTAATGGAGTGATGGGGAATGAATAAAAACCATAGAGCCAAATAAGGGCACTAGAAGAACTAGGGAACTAGAAGACAGAAAAAAGCGTAAAGAAAAAAGGAAAACGAGAACAAGGAAAACAATAACAAAGAACTAGAAAGTAGGAAGAAGGAAACAAGAAAACAGACAAAAATAGTCAAGGTAACGTTAGAAAAAGGAAAACAGTGAACTTAGAAGAAAAGTAACTAAAGACATAAAGAGTAAGAATAAGGTAAGAAAGTCACTATAGGAACTAAGAACATTAGAGACCTAAAGTAAAATCAAGGAAAATATAGGTTAAACAAGCAGAACTAGCAAAGTAAAGATATAATGCAGGAACGCAGGGGAACCAGGCAAAAAAGAAATGGAGCTAGGATGAAAAAACAAGGGAACCAAAGAGTTAGGAACTAGGAACAAGAAAAGACAGTTACTAGAAACTAAGCACTAGAAGAAACAATGAGACAAATAAGAGACAAAAAGGAGAACTATGAAAAAAATGGAATTTAAAAGCGAGGATCTAATATGGGGACTAGAAGATGGGATAGAAACATATAAACAAAACTAGGGAACAACAAGAACCAAGGAGTTAGGAACTAGAAACAAAGACACGAGAGATAAAAGCAATGAAAGAACTATGAAAAACTATAAATAGATGGAACTAGAAATAAGAGAGAGACAATGAAAAAAGGGAAATAGGAACTAGTATGGAAATTAGAAGAACTATGGAACTACAACTGAAGGTATAGAAGCTTATTGAGAATATACTAAGAACTAAAAATAATAATACAGCGGGAACTATAAAAATTGAGGGAACATGAAGAACCTGAACTTTAAAGAATGAAACAAAGGAACTAAAAAAACAAGAGACAACAGAACTAGGAAAGCTACAGGTCTAGATAACATAGAAAATATCTATAAAATGTTTGGGAACTAAAGTAACTAAGGAGCTGAAAGTTAGAATTAAGGTCATAAAGGAACTACAAAAGTTAGTTATAATAGGATGCACAAGTGAACTAAGAATTAGAAGTAAGAAAGTAAAGGAACTTTCAACTATTCAGGGGCATTTAGAAAGTGAGGAAAGAGAGGGAACCAGGGAACTAATTCCTAGAACTATGGAAAAAAATATTGGACCTAGAAAACTATAGAACTAGAAAACAAAAAGCGAGAGTCTATAAAAAGTCTGGGAATTTGTAAGATTAAAGCTTGAACTAAGGACTAGGAACATGGACATATGGAAATTGGAGGCAAGCGGAACTTAAAAAGCGACCTAGGGAACTAAAATTAGAAGTAAAGAAAATAAGGAACTAAGAGCAACAATGATTAGAAGTGTTGAAACAAAAGGAACTAGAAAACACTGCAAGGAAGGTACTAAGATCAGGTTTGAGGGTTGACATGAAGAACTAGGATGATCATCCAGAAACCAGGGGAAAAGAAGAAATAAGGAACTATAGATCAGTTCTGAAAAGGCCCAGGACCAAGGAGAACTAAATGAAATGAAGGATCGAGAAAACTATGTGGAGAATATAAGGAATATAAGGAGAAGATGATGGGAACCAAAGTGCCAGAAAGTAAAGGTCCTTCTCCAGTGTAACGTTTGAGGATCATTCCATGTACACTCTTCATCCTTATTCTACTGATTAGAGACTGGATTAATGACGGCTGAGGGTTCGATATGCTAAACGCTGTTGGTCTTTGTCTCGCTGCTCTGTATTAAACAAACGCAGAGCTTCACATGGCCATGTTTTATAGGGACGTAAAAGTCAGTGAGCAGGAACGAACGATCCGTTTGATATTGTTCATGTTAATCCACCTTTAATAATAAAGGGCGATTCTCAGGAAAGGTCAAGCATGCCATCAGACACAGAGATTTGGTACCGATACCTGATACCAAGCCACAAAAACCCTTTAAAACTAAAAAGCTTCTCCTGGTCAGGATCTGTGTGAGGGCCTGGGATTTAAATACAGGCCTTCATAAACTCAAACTCATTTATCTTAATGGAATATTAAAGATAGGTCCATTAAAAATAGGAAGAGGAAGGGTGATAAAAAGGAAGCAAAGATTAAAAGCAAAAGAATGGAAAGTAATGGAGGAACCAGAACTAGAGAAGTTAAAGTAAGAGCAAGGACATGAGGAGAAGTCGTACTAAAATCAAGGACACACGCCTACTGGGATAAATCAGGGGACGTTAGACGTCAATTAAGAAAACAAGTCAATTAGAACTAGAACTAAGAACTAAGGAGTGGATCTAAGGTCAGAAGGGAACTAGAAAGGAAAGAAAAACTTTACTTCTTTGTTTTTTACAACTTTCATTTATATCATTTTTGATGTTGCTTAATGCTAGAGCAACAATTTCATTAAAGAAAAACGCTGTTAAAAAACAGAATGGGGAAAACAAAATTCAAAGAAAATGAAAATAGGGGAAAAAATAAAGCGGACTTCAGCGTTAAAGCCAATATGAAGCGATCCATCACAGATTAATTTAAAAGAGAATAAAATAGAGGAAACAGAGAAAGAACCGTCCAGAGATCTGGAATCAGATGATGCAAACGATGCAAGAACAGAGTCTGAGCCAAGAAAGAAATGAAAATAACGTCCAGCAGCAGTGAATAAGGCAGTACTCATGGTTAAACGCTACGCTGTTTATTTACTGCAATCAACATGGCTCGTACATCACAGGCAACTCAAAATATAAAATATAACAAAATATAGAACTCCCGATCCATCATAAGTTACATTTAGAGTACAATATATACTGTATAAAACATATCAGCCTGTCATCCAGCACAGAGAAGCTTCTTAAACATGGGACTGTGGTAGCCTAGTGGTTAAAGGAGAGTAATACAATGCATAAAATCTCTAAAGACATGAAATAAGTGAAAATGACATGAAACTTTATAGCCATTGAGGTGATTGCCATTTTGGCACGACAAGACTGAGTTAGTGTCTGAAATCTGAAATATATATATATATAAACACACACACACACACACACACACACACACACACACACACACACACATACACACATACATCATAAAGTACTACTTGATGTTTGCCACTCTTCCTCATTCTCTGAGCTTCTGTATCAGCCTTCCTTGTTCTCATATAGTATCATCATATAGTAATAAAATAATAATATAATATTCTTCTTTTGGGTTTTATGCCATATCAGTGCATTACTGCCACCAGCTGGTGGTTGGAAGATCACACCACTGTTTTATTTATATTAACCAGTAGGCCAGCACAGTTCCATATTTAGGGTGCTGATGTTTGAACAGAGGCACCAGTTTTACTGGGACAGTGTAGACGCTTTGCCTCCCTCTGCTGGCCAAAGGTGGTACAGTGTGACTCCTTACCAAACTAGGATGCTTACAAGTAGAAACAAGGAAAAACAGAGAGTAAGACACATCAGAAAATATGGGTTATGGGGAACTAAAGAAATCAATAAGAATTAGAAGAAGATTAAAGGGAGCAATATAGTTTTATTAATTAAGAAATAGATGGAAACTTAACCATGCGGTCACGGACAGATGCCCAAGGGTCCTGGGGCTTGTTTTGTTTCCCGTAGCTCACACTGTGAAGCTAAGGACCCATAAGCCTCATTATCCTCAAGATGCCAAGAGAACTTTGATCTCCAACTAATTCATGCACCTTCGTTAGTTACATAATTTGTTAGTTACAGTATACAGTACTTTGAAGCTGTTTTGTGGGGTTTTTTTTGGACAGAAGAGTTTAAAAGTTGTCTGTGTATGTGGGTGGTTTGATAAAACCGTCTCCATAGTAACGGGCTTTTGTTTCTTGAAGTGTGATGTGTGGTGTGGGTGTGTATGTGAGGCTTGTACTGAATGAATTCTGATTGACAGGTGAGCAGCAGTTTGGATTTTTGGGTCCATCTGGAAGGCCACAGTAGTCAGAAAGTGTAAGAATCTGTTTTACTAATATCAAAATGTTTATGTTACTTTATTATATATTTATAGGCTACTATAATGTTAATATAAAGGGTATTTTCGATCAGCCGCCGATGGTGTTTAATGAAAGACGCAGAGTTTAACACCAGCAAACGACGTCTTTGGGAAGAAGAGAAGAAAGAACTAAGAAGAAGAAACGACATTAAGAGCTCAGGATGTTTTATTTACTGCACTGACTTCATTTAACTTTGATCCAAATCCTTATCAGGATTCATTAATAACTCTAGATAACTCATTTAAATATTTTACTTGTATGATGATAACGTTGCTGCGTTGTTAGGACTGGTGTTGTTGCTAGGTTACCTGTGAATATGGTGCAATAATAGTGGGTAATGTTATCGTGGAATATTGGTGTCACGACAAAAGGTCTTCTTCGTCGTGGCATACGGTCCCCGCGCCGCTGGAGGAGAAAGTATGGCCCTCTAGCGGCGCGGCACCACAGCGCAGCGGTAATTCCATTCGGTTGTTTCCTCCATTATATAAGCCCCGAAGAAGCGAAGGAATACGAGCGGTATTTAGGCTCATTGGAGCCCGTCACATAGAGACGGCGCACCGCTTGTATTCTGGATCTGAGGGGTGGCGCACTGTGGTGGAACTTGGGATGCAGTCCAACTAGAGGCCTACAATGCAGAGGAGGTTTACCTGCATTATGATGTGCACCTAGCGAGGTTGGCTAGGTGAGATATAGTAGAGACGCAGAGGAGGTTTGCCTGCATAATGGGTTGCACCTAGCGAGGTAGGCTAGGTGCGGTGAGGCACGTTCCTGCCCCGTTTACCATCATAGGGATGAAGGTACCACCTGCTCTTGGTAGAGGGCAGGTGGAGTAGGCGGCATGAGCCCCGAGGTATGTTAGGCCTACCGTATAGACAGAGTAGGGACATACTGTGGCCCCCCCAGTGCCCAGGAGGCACCAGGCTCCGGTGGACAGCTGGCGGGAGTCAGCGGTCGGGTCCCCGAGCACGTCCACATGCCAGTGGCATCGCTGGTTGGGAAAGGCCCT
>JAVSBU010339010.1:0-10737 GCA_033118015.1 Loricariichthys derbyi | reverse complement strand
ATAATAGAACATGGAAATAGAGCAGCTGTGAGAAATTTCAACATTAATTAATCAATGGTGTGGAAGTGGATAAAGCACGAAGATGATTTGTGCCAAACATCGAGATTAAACAAAGAAGACCAAAGGCTTTTTTTTTTTTTTGGACATGCTTGCTGCTGAAATCACTCCACTGTTTGTTTACCTCAGACACTGAGAATGATGGATTTAATGGATTTATGGAGGAGAATGAACTGAAAAAGTGAGTGTTTTTTAATTTTTTAAAAAATGTTATTTTATCTTACACCTGAACAAACAATGTTTAAAGTTATTGTGAGTGAGTTGAATAAAGTACGATTTATCTGACTGTTTTGTTTCTCTGAATGTGCCTTATATATGGAATTAGATCCATTCACTGATGCTGCCCCTTATAGTCATGAAAATATGGTAATACAAGAAATAAACTATGAAAAGGCTTCTACTGTATGTTGTGCAGTTTGTGGTAGTCTGGTTATGCTACCTTTACTGTTAAAATATACAGTTTACTGAGAGTTATTTATAAATGTATTTTTACCAGGCCACATTGTCAAAAAAGGTTTCATATTGGCATGACCTCGGAGGCAATGCTGACAGGAGAGATTGTGTTAGCATTTGGAGTTTCAAACCAACTAACTACCTTTTGCCAAAATTGCTGAATATGTCATTAACTGTGGTTTTGTTACTCTCCTGCAGAGACTATGACTTGGTCAGTACCTCAAACAACAGGACCCTGCCCATTACCCAGGAGTCAGCATTCTTCAAATGTGATTGGAAACCAGTAAAAAAACCTCTCTCTTTGTAGCTGATATTTAATGCATAGTGCATTGAAGCACAGTACTATGTAAATGTTTGTTAGTCTGGTGCACTGTGTTCAATATGCACTTGTGTGTCTCCTTCCTCCCTGTATGCAGGATGTATGTGTTTGGAGGCTGGGTTCCTGCTGAGGAAAGAAATGCATTAGATGCAGAATGGACCTGTACTAACACTATGCCAGTTTTGAACCTGGGTACAGACCTCAGACTCTTCTCCAGAGTGTCAGCTAACTTTCTAAAAGTCTCTTAATCGATATATCTTAAGTTATGTGGACAAAAGTCCATTGAATACCATTTGTTTATCTTTATCTTAAGACACAATGGCATGGTCTAGACTGCAGCCTGAGGACCAGCAACAGCATTGTCACTTAGTAGAGGAGGAGGATGAGAGCTGTAGCCACTGGCCAAAAGCTCGCTCAGGTCACTGTGCTGCAGGTGTTGGCACACGTCTGTATATCTGGAGTGGACGAGATGGCTACAGGAAGAGTTGGTATTACCAAGTGTGCTTCAAAGACCTGTGGTACCTGGAAACAGGTGAAATCAACAAAGATGGACACTGGCATAATAATATGCATGCAGATAAGATGAATGCATCTGTATTAGCTTTAGTGAAATGCTGCAGTGCTTTGCCAGTAACTATTCCAATATATTTTTAACACTTTATGCATTTAGGGAGGGTCATGCAAAATAATGGATGTGTGTATATCATATGTTGTATATAACAATGCTTATCAGCTTTTCTGCCACCAGAGTTGCTTTACAAGTTTGTTGGGCTGCTTTTGTAATTCCAATCTGTAGCGGTAAATTCACAGGCTTTGAAGATATGCTATACGAATCTAAGATGTGCTGCAGAATTTTTTATTACGTTAGTACTCTTTTCAAAACTTTATTAGTCTTTAGTATCAAATCACACTAGGAATATAAAGAAAAAATATTGAGGAATTTACTTGAATTTTCTTTTAGCTTGTATTTTGTCACGACTCTGTTTTTAAGCATTTTTCCAATTTTACAGCAGCTTTATCGCCCTCAAGTTGCTGCGACAGTAGATAATGCAGAATGTGTCAGGCAAAGCATAATTTAATAGGTTGTACTAGGCTGACTGCGTATAATTAGTTGCAGCCTTAGTAATTTAATGGTTACTCATTTAACCCTCCGAACTTCACGAGTTCACAATTTGATTTTCTCACAATTATTGATTTTATATTTAATAAAAGATATTTATGAGCTGTAAACAATGCACAATTTGTATTAGTTTTTAAACAAAAACAATAGTCCCCTCTAGAAATAAATTACTAGAAATAGAGGTGTAAATTGTAAATAAAATGTTCTATTTTAACATCATCATACCTTAAATAACCAATTGAAAGCATTTCATTTTTTTATTATTTTGAACATTTCAGAGCAATGTGTACTTTTCTTGTTTAAAAATCTAACATTTTACACATTAGTCCCCTGCAATTAAAATAAATTAGAAGTCTTGCTGAGAACAGGCTGTGCACCTATGAGCACGACATATGATTGCGGCATCTGGTGTTCAAAGATTGCGATTACTTTATATGGGGTCATAAACAAGAACCCATAATGCACATTGTCTCATTTTTGCATCGCGTTACACCGCTACTTTTTGTTGTTGTGCTACACTGACAGCAATATTTAGTGCACCGTTAAACATAATATAGTACCCCCTTTCCTTTATACACAGAAAAGCCATCTACTCCAGCTGCTGTGTTTCTGGTGAAGTCCACTGTTAATATGCTGCATGTTGCCTGGCGTCCTTTACCTGCAGCCGATTGCTACTTGCTTCAGTTGCAGCGTGTCTCACCGCCTTCAGCTTCTCCAACGCAAACCTCCGATTCAACAGACACTCCAATCTCACATCCCAGTATTACAGACAAGGAACCTAGCTCTACAGGTATGTGTTGACACTATATGAGAGAACTTTTGTGCTGTAAACATGGGCTATCTGCTATTAAAAGGTATAACATATTTTAAGGACATTTCTTTTCGTGAAGACACACCACTGTTAGTATGAAGTGTATCACTTGCTGTAATATTAGATATGGTTTCTCTCCAGGGTCTCAAGGATGTGAAGATGTGGTGCAAAATAGTTCGACACAACAGGTCAGAGCACTTAAGTAACAGTCTGTATGAGATGAATAAAAGGGCGGATGCACAAGATTGATAGATGTTTTAAGTAAAAAATGCTTGTACATGTTTGTGTTGCTTAATATCTCCGATACGTTCTATGAAACTGCATGTTTTGTGATTGCCAAAACTAGAATATACCATAATTATTAATGGTATGTGAGGGATTCTGTACTTGTATTGAGTAAATAGCCAAGATACCTCATATGTGTCCTATTCATTGCTTTATTTAATATCAACATATACCACATAATGATTTTCTGGGTTTTTTTCTTTTTTACTATTTAAGATTGGAAGTCTTATTTCCCTGTACAGAAAATTGGAAAATGATTTGCTCAGCCCCTCTTTTAGCTGTGTGTGTCTCTCTCCTCTCACTCACTCACTCACTCTCTCTCTCACACACACACACACACACACACACAAAATCACATTTATGGAATGAGAAACTCTGTCGCGTCCACAAGGTTATGAAGAACAAGGGCAAAAATTCTAAAAAGCAAATAGTAGTAAGTTTTGTAATGTCTAAACAGATTAACAAAATAAAAATTCATATTGAATCCCACAGCGCCAAGAGCAATGTAATGAAAGCCGAAAAACTAATAATCAAACAAAGCCAACAGGTTAAAAAAATGGAAAGTTTCATTCACATTTTTGTGAGTTCAGAATAAAATTATCTGCTTTTCTGAGGATTGAGGTTAACCTGATCTGTTTTTTCTTTTTAATCAAGTGAATTTAATTACTCTGATACTCAGTCTGTTATATGCATGAGCATATAAATGCATTTGTAGTCTTCAGAGCCTTTAACTATGCAAGATAAATGTCTGTGAACTGTGTGATTTTGACATTTTGTTACCAATAGGAGAGGGCTGAAACAAAGAAACAGAGCTGCTCCATAGAGAAGAATAAAGAATGCAACACAGCAGAGTCAGGTAATATCCCCTCATATTCTGCAGTTATTAAGTATATGCATTTTTATAGTCACGTTAGAATATGTATAATACCTACAGTAAATGGCCAGCACAGTGACAGTAGATATGGGACAATAGGAGCTAATGAACAGAATGATGCTAAATCTTGGACACAAGGTACAGCTTGGCTAAATGTACAGAAATTATGTAAATCTCATCATGCAAGCCATGCATGATCTTACAAATGTGTTTAATTTACAGATGACAATCTGCCCAACCCTGCTCAAATGGTATGAGCTATCTTTGTGTATGTATCTCTAAACGTTTAAAATGTTATAATAACGTATTATATTATTAACCCTTTCTTATATGCCCTGCAGAGTGAGAATTATGAAACCTCAGCCTGGTTTGACGTTGGTATATATAAAACGCTGTCCTGTGAGGTCACACACTACTATCTACCCTCTAAAGATGCAGCTTCTGTTAGTTAACAAATATCTATTTGAATTTAATTTCTACACAGGTTTAATGCTGTAACACTAGAATACACTTCTTTTGCCTTTTCTTCTTTGATCTAATGACGTCTCTAGTGGAAGACACCTGGGCCTCATAGCTTTGAGGGACAGGAAAAGCAGGAGCTTGCATCAGGTGTGACCTACTATTTTAGAGTGGCAGGACTGAACTGCTGTGGCCAAGGAGATTTCAGTCCAGTCAGTGATTTTAAGACGTGTCATCCGGGATTTCCTGGAGCGCCCTCTGCTGTCAAAATCACCAAGGTACAGCTACGCATCACAGAGGTGTTTATAGTATAACGTGCATTCACATACAGTGGTACCTCAAGGTACGTTGAATGGCAAAAATGACGAGTAGTAACGCCACCGGTGCTGTTGACAAACAGAGTGCCAGTTGAAATTGTACTACTTTTAGTCGAAGACCACGAGGAGGGAAATGAGTCATAAGACAGTAAGAGAGAAGGAAAGTCAAGAGTGTAGGTTTGACGGTGCAAGCTCTAAATGTGGGGACAATGACAGGCAAAGGTAGAGAGCTGGCTGACATAATGCAGAGAAGGAAAGTAGATGTTTTATGTGTCCAAGAGACCAAGTGGAAGAGCAGCAAGTCACACAGCATTGGAGCAGGATTTAAACGGTTTTACCATGGTGTGAGTATTCCCAGGGAGGAGACAGTGACGATCGGAGCAGACCTGAATGGACATATTGGTGAAGGAAACCGTGAAGATGAGGATGTGATTGGTAGGTTTGGTGTCAAGGAAAGAAACCAAGAATAACAGATGATGGTGGATTTTGCAACGAGGATGGAAATTGGTGCAGTCAACACTTATTTTCAAAAAAGGGTGACTTATAAGAGTGGAGGAAGGAGTACACAAGGAGACTACATTCTATGTAGAAGAGGAAACCTGAGATATGAGTTTAATTCGTTCTGTAACTGAGCTCATAAGTCAGTCAACTCATATATCAAACAAATTTCTCCCATTTTAAAATAACTGAAATAGATTTAATGAATGAATAAAATTTACTGTCACTCAAACTATAGCTGAATAAAATTGCATTTCTTCAAGTCAAGAGTGAACTGAAGGAGCCGCTGCCATTAAGGCGCCGCTACTTACAGTAGGAAATAACACAAATAACAGAATACATTGGGTAAAGGGAGGAGAACAAAACATCCCCAGACTATGTTCATTAACAAATACAGTTGGGGAACTGAAAAAAAAAAAACCCTCTGCACAGTTATGCACAAATACACATTACAACGTGAAACAATAGAGCAATGAAGGCATAATAAGAAACAGGGGGGTCCCTCTGCAGTGGGGGATTGTTTGTGTTCCCGCCATGACCTTGGCTACACACTGATAGGAGGCAGAAAAACATAGATTAGCAGACTTATGGTGCCAGCTGCATACTTGAGCAAACCAACTCTAGTCCATGTCAGAACGTCCAGTTCGTTCAGAATTGTCCAAGTGGTCTGTAAGACGGTCCAAACTCTGTTCCCTGTGAAACATCCCCAAATCATCCTAAATTATGAAATACGTATTTCTAATTAAGAAACACACATGTATACTTTACCAATGCATAACAATATATATGAAATAAAAGAAAAAAAGTGTTATTTAGTACAGTATATTTACCTTGGAGACAAACGAGTTCAGCTAACGGAGGTTAAAGGCAGACGTACTGCAGGCACTGTAGATATGTAAAGTAAAACTAAAACTGCACTTTCTTTACTTAAAATAAAACCACAAAAAACTTTTGATGGCCCTCCCTCATTATTTGAGAGTTTCCATGAGCCGTTTCAAATGCAAAAGTGCCTGTTCAAATCAAAGTGCATGTTTACTCCAATAGCGTACTTGAACGCTATTGGCTGGCATTCGGCTCTACAAGGTGGGCTCTCATTGGTGATACATAACACAGTGCAAAAGCACAGTCATAGATGTTTGGACTTAACAATCAAAATAGGGACTTATAAGCACATTTAGGGGGGTTACAAGTAATTGTGAATTTTCACTATTTGCGGAAGGTTCTGGTCCCTAACCCCTAACGATTACAGGAGTTTACTGTATACAAGTTCCTGTTATAATCTAAGGTGTACTTTAATCTCCTAAACCTGCTATACAAATCACTAACATGCTATAACTAATAACGATCTGGAAAATGGTGGTAGTAAATGATAGGCCTATTATCTGTACTTACCTGTACCTCTATTTTACATCAATGAGTAGACACTCAGAGTAAGATCCTGGTTACTGTTTCTATCTAAATGCAAGATATGAGTATCCTCTGTCTCCTGCTCATTCCTAATTTTTCATATCTCAGGCTGCTGATTCAGTCCACATTACATGGGAACCTCCCACATCGCCATCAGGGAAGATTATGGAATATTCGCTATACCTGTCAGTGAGGAAGACTCGGAGCAGCAACATGGATAAGCCAGATGAGCTGACCTTTATACGCATCTACCGTGGCACCAAGACATCTTGTACAGTGAATGCTGCACATCTGGGTAACGCACACATTGACTGCTCAGCCAGACCTGCTATAATCTTTCGCATTGCTGCCAAGAATGAACAAGGCTATGGACCAGCCACTCAGATCCGCTGGCTACAAGGTGTGTGCACTGAGCGGATAAAGAAGATAGGCACCTCTAACTACTTCTGGTAATATGTGCTTAATTTTCTTTTGTCCCACAGGTGGGAGTAAACTCAAGTCCTCAGGATCAAAATTAGACTCCAGCCCTACTAACCCTGAACCAGAAGATATTAATAGGTAAACTCATAAACCACAAAAAAATTGTAATTTACGTTACAACTGGGTCGATAATTAATAATATAATAAGCGAAGATATTTAAATCATATTCATGTTTTTGTTTTAGTCTTGCATTTTAACTTTAACTATTGATTTCTACAAACATTCTAGTCTATAGTTAGTGTATACACATATACACATAGTATAATACACTCTAAAGTTTCAGATCCTTTCACTTTTTCAGGTTTTGTGCTAAAATAAAAAAAATTAAAAAGCTTCTATTTACATTTATTGACATTTAGCAGACGCCCTTATCCAGAGAGACTTACAATTGCTTCGATGTAAGATTGTATCAATTGTAAGTTAAGCGTCTTGCTTAGGGACCCAGTAGCAGCTTGGCAGAGGTGGGATTTGAACTCGTTACCTTCTGGTCCAGAATCCAGTGCCTTAACCACTAGGCTATGATCAAGTTAAAACAGAATTATAGATATTTTGCAAATTTATTGAAAAGGACAAATATTGCATTGACATAAATATTCAGACCCTTTAGTCAGTACTTAGTTTAAGCACCTTTGGCAGCAATTACAGCCTCCAGCCTTCTTGGGTATGATGCCATAAGGTTTGCACACTTGGATTTTGGGATTTTCTGCCATTCTTCTCTGCAGACCCTCTTTGTTAGGTTAGATGGAGATCGGCGGTGCCAATTTTCAGGTCTCTTCAGGGATGTTCAGCTGGGTTTAAGTCCGGTCTCTGGATGTGCTGTTCAAAGCCCTCTGTTTCTGGTTTTTATTAAGGGTATCTCCATACTTTGCTCCATTCAGCTTTCCCTCACCCTGACCACTCTCCTTGTCTAAATTCCATTATTGACCCAGGCCTTGGTATCATTTGCTTAATCATGATGTGTGGTCCAATATTTTCATCCAGACAGTTTCATAAACTAATCCATGTGGATTTGGTTTTTTTTCATTCTTCTAGCTCATGAGGCTTGCAGACAACTATTCTGATGCTCAGTGGAGACCATGGAGACCACAGTGTTACTCATTTCACTTTTCCTTAATGCTATCAGAAAATATTTCTCTGCATCGTCAACTGTTGTAAATGTTCTATATTTGAGACTCATTGTAAAGTATATAATCTTGTTTTTAGTAGTTAGTCTGGCTTTTGTGACTAAATGTTATTACTGTTTGTTCCATATGATTAGGCTAGGATGTTTTCCATGTTTTACCTCTACTTGTTGCAGTCAGGGTCAAGGGGGCTCAGGCAGTAGATGGAAGTATGCCCTGGTTGGGACACCAGTATATTGCAGCCCAGACCAAGGCACATAGACAGGTAAATCCTGGGCTGAGGATGTTTGAGTCCCCACCTGAATTTCCATCAAACTCTTCCCTCAGTCCCCCCTTAAGCTGATCTGTATAGTAACTGACATTTACATGTCTTTTGGGTGGCTTGAAGAGCAAGAGGTGTTTTTTTTTTTTTACTCTGCTAAACCAAATATTAGATTCTGTCCTATTTCCTAAAACAAATTATAAATTAATCTAAAAGAGCATTATTGTTTTGGAGTAGAAAACCAACCACAACTAAATAGACTTCCCCCGAAGTTCACATTAATTCGCATTTATTCATGTACAAATTCTGTGCTTTAATTGCACATGATCAGCTAATTTTTTAAGCTAGTTTTTAATTTCTATTCCACATAATCAGCTACTTTAATCATATCTAAACCATTAAGTGAGCGTGGACAATGCCAACGCAGTATGAATACACACAAAGTATTAAAATCACCAGATATTAACAAAACATTTAAAGTAAGGCTGTAGTAGTTGCCTATAGTGTAAAACTACAACTTAGTGTAACTGGAATAAAGAACAAAACTCCTGTAAATACAGTACTAATCAAAAATTACAGAAAGGACAAAATGTTAACTGAAGGCTGTAGTAGTTACTGACTTCAGCAGACACACTTATCCAGAGCAACCTACACCTAATACAATCTTACAAACCAAGGTTAAGAATCTTGGTCAGGGACCCTCCAGTAGCATCTTGGCAGAGGTGGGATTTGAACCCTGAACCCGCTGGTCTATGGTACAGTACATTAATCACTAGGCTATCAAAGTCCCCCAAAATAATAAAAGTTCATTTTAATTGCTGAAAGGTTTCAGTAGTTCCCTAATGGGCGGGATTACAAATAGTTAGTTTTAACTAACTGAATACTGTAGTAGTTACCTAGTAGGACAGACTGCCTTCTATAACTCTAATATAGAATACATTCTAAATGCATTCTAAATAGAATACTCAAATATTTTAATAAAATCCCTAAATATTAACTCATACTTTAACTGAAGGTTGTAATGGTTACTGAGACATGATACTTACTACAGCTGTACAATATAATTAAAACAGTTGTTTGAACAAACTACTACTTCTTTTGACTTTTCAGGGTCACCACAGTGAGTCATCCTCCTCCATCTTACTCTGTCCTCTGCATCCTCTGTCCTCACACCAATTACTTCCATATCCTCTCTAACTGCATCCATATATCTCCTCTTTGGCCTTCTTCTTCGTCTTTTTCCTGATAACTGCATTTCTAACATCCTTCTACCAATATATTCACTGTCCCTCCTCTGGACATGTCCGAACCATCTCAGTCTGGCAGGGTTCCCGCGGGGTCTTAAAATGTCTAAAATTTAAAAGTTTAAATTTAAGGCCTTAAAAAGTCTTAAAAATGGCCGGATTTTCATCCGATGACTTAAATTTAATTGTCAAGTCTTACATTTTTGCGTTTATTTGCCAGGAAGTGTCTACTTCAGTATGTCCAGTGTTGCCATGGTGATTAACTACAAATCCCATAATAACTGCAAACAGGAAACATACTTTGATTTATCGCCTCAATTGAGTTACTCTCCTCAGTCTGTGGATTTAATTTGCTTGCTTTACAAATGGAAAAGTGTGTTTTAAATGAGGCTTGGCTTCATAAAAGCGATTTCTGCAGTTGGTTTCAAGTAGTCCTCGGGACCTTGGTTGTGAAGGCGCTCGAGTCTCAAGCCAAAGCAAAAAAACATCAGTTTGCCATGATTACCCTGCAGCAGACTCAAGCTATTGAGCAGTTTTGTGCCACAGCACAGCCGTCTTCGTCAGTGGCCCGTACTGCTGGACTCCAGCCTAATATCGCTAGCACTTCGGCTAACGCCCTCTACGTTGTTTTCGGATTCAGCGAAACATCCAAATCGGAGGTGTGATGGATTCTCCATTTAATTACTAAACATCAGTCTTAGAACAGTAGCACTGATATTAGCAATCTATTTCAGGCAATTCTGACTCTGCTATAGCAAAATCTTTTAAGAACTTCTGTGATCATTAGACTATTTTTGGTAAAGCTCATGTTGGTCTTAAATCTTACTGAGAATGGTCTTAAAAGGTGTTAAAGTCTTAAATTTAACTCACTGAAACTTGCAAGAACCCTGGTCTGTCCTCTCTAACTTTATCTCCTAGTTGTTTAACCTGTGTTGTACCTCTGATAATCTCTTTCCTAACTTTATCCATCCTTGTTACTCCCAAGGAGAACCTCAACATCTTTAGCTCTGCCACTTCCAGTTCTTTCTC
>JAVSBU010338999.1:0-10737 GCA_033118015.1 Loricariichthys derbyi | reverse complement strand
GGGGTGTTTGCCATATTCCACTGCTCAAGTACAGTCATTTTATAAGACAGTTGATAGGGGCAATGTGGTAATGCTAGTAATAGTTCATGATAATTCAGTATAGTGGGTGTAGATTGTAGTCTCCAGTGTCTAATGGTTGTGCTGTAGTTCGCTTTACATTGTCAGTTTGATTGTTATTAATTCTAATCTTTGCCTTGTCTAGATATTTTATTTGAATAAATATAATTTACCGTATTTTCTGGATTATAAAGTGCTCGATCAATAAATGGATCTACTTCCGTACACATCGGATTATGAGGCGCATTGAGCGAAACAAAACACACAGGTCAAACTTTTCAACTTCTTCAAAATAACACTCAACATTGTTCAGTTGTAAAATAAAATACAAAAAAATACACTGACTTTTTCAGTTCATGCCTCTTCCATAAATCCATCAAATTCTTCATCCTCACTGAGGAAAACAGTTAGGCAATTTCAGCAGCAAGCATGTCTGATCTCTCTCGTCATTATCCAAGTCAGTCTCATTACTGTTATTTAACTGTTTAGTGATGATTCTGCCCTTCATGAAAGTTTGAATAGAGTAGAGACTGTAGAGACACTTGCCTGTTCTCTGTTCAATAACTCACTGTTCAAGTTTGTCCTCTAACTGTGGCCGTCACGCTTTATTCAGTTGGAAACTCTGTTTGGCCGTCTTTACTTGGTGCAGGTCACCTTCTTGCTTTCTCCACTCCCACTCCATTGATTAATTAATGTTGAATTATCTCGCAACTGCTCTGTACCCATGTTCTACTGCGTACCTGATAGCCTTGAGTTTGAAATCCGCTTTGTAAGCATGTCTCTTAACAGGTGCCATTTGGGGTCCTAAAAAACACACCGTGATATTATGTTGAAGTATATTACGTATTATTCCGCAAGGCCCCTGACTACAGTAGCTGTAATGCTCCAACAATCCATCATACGCTCCGGCTTTGTTGCTTAACAAAATCATTCTAAAACATTGACAGATTTTTGAGGATCATGTACCACATAAAATCGGTTCGAGGTCAGTAAGTGCAAACAGAATTCATACATAAGGCAACTGGATAATTAGGCGAACTGTCTTATTTTTGATCAAATTAAAGGATTTTAAGTGCACCTTATAGTGTGAACAGTACGGTATTTAAAATAAGCAAAGCCCTTAGTTTTACCCTTGCTTGTTTTGGTTAAGGGCACAGGATTGGATCCGAAGCTCATCCTGGAAGTCATTCAGTGCAGGTAGAGGACCCACTATTGGGTAACAGCCCATCACAATATACCTTTAAAGACTTGCCCAATCTCTATTTGGGATCTAAACTCGGGCCTTGGGGAACTGCCATTTCTAGAAACTGAACGTTAATACCAGAGCTGCAATGTATTATTCATTGAGCTTAAATTATTTATAATTTACTAAATTCTTGAACTGCTTTAAACTGGTTTACTTCTCCTAAGATTATGCTATGCAGAGATGTAAATAATTAGTCTACAGTATATTTGGTCATTCTGGGTCAGTCTTATGATTAGCACTGTGGATTAAGACAAAGCTTACATGCAGCTTAAAAAGCCACGCATAAAAGGCAACCACTTGTAAGTAGCGCACCCTGCAGTCTCTTTCTTTTGGAACACAGCCTTAATATATATCGCCATCTGGTGGTGATTTTGAAGCGTCGGATTTTTGAAATGGCCAGGGATGTGCCAGGGAGGCCTGTCAATTCATGGTCAAATCATACGAAGTGGAGCGGTTGGTACATTATTCAATAAATTGTGTACACATTGTGATAGGAAACATTTTTTTTGCAACTAGGAATATTTTAAAATATTGAAAGATTTTATAGTAGTTTTAGTTAATCTGTATATAGAATTTAATTTCTAACTTGCATAATTCAGGTAGTGCAGGCATATTGCTCAGGTTATCAAATACAAAGCATGAAGTAATGAATTATGTTCTTTCCTGCCATTTGTATTAACACAGTTGTTGGAATAATGTTTTTTAATATTAATATCACCAGTGTATTTGAGCAGACTGTAAAACTCAAGCTTCTCGGTATGACTCTTTGCAGTTAGAATTTCACTGTCTTTATAATACTGCTACTGCTGTACTTTGAAAGAAATGCAATTAAGGGTTGTTTTAATTTGTTGCCAAACAAATTAATTCTGAGGATCCACCCAATTTGGTATATTATTGGTATAGTCAATTGTCTGTCAGGGGAAAATGCAATCTGGACTAATGGATAGATTAGCATCTGGTTGTTTAAAAAAAATTGTGGATGCCAAGTAATAATTGTAGATAAGCCCAAGTAAGCAAGTAATAACACCAAGTAAAAAATTGTGGATGCCAAGTAGTAATTGTAGATAAGCCCAAGTAAGCAAGTAATAACACCAAGTAAAAAATTGTGGATGCCAAGTAATAAAATGAGTTTTGTAGGACTTTTTCACGATCTCCGTTAACACATCATAGGCAGATTAATTGTTCATAAGTGTCATAATGCCTACCCCTACTGTTGTTAATGCCAGATACTTTGATTTTTGCAGAAACTAATCCCACCAGCAAAATACAATACTCAAACCTTGCAAAAACCGTTACTCATCCAGCATCATTTTTCACATCACAACTTTTAATGCATTTGCTATAACAATGGATTTAAACATATCGAGCCAAACCGAGGTGCTTTTGAGCTTTGTCTGCTTTGTTAATAGCAATACAGTTAACTATCAATTTCAAAAACAAAGCTCAAAGGTGGGAATGATTTTGGAAAATGGTGGTTGGAGGCAAAACTGGTACTTAATGCAATCTAGACTCTCAAACCCTTTATCTGGTTTGTAGCCTGACAAGATTATAACCACATGTATTTATGCTTACATAATAGTGTTGAGAATGACATCACAACTGATGCAGAACTTTTGAACAAACATTTCCATGTGGCTCTGGTACAGCTTTAAGACCCAGATATATAAATTCAAGGCTTTTCAAAGTCTCTAAGATATTATTTCCAAAGTCATGACTTCCATGATTTTAAAACTTTTAAGTTTCTATAGAAGCCCTGCCATATTTAGTGTATAGTAGTACGCTGCAGTTAGCGCACTTTTGAGTTTATATAGCAATGTTACTAACTTATTAACAGTAAAAAACCAACCTGTTCTGGAGTACATGTAGCTGGTACCGGCCCCGCTTCTCCGACGAAGTGTTTGGAGCATATATATGTGTCCTTCTTTACTTTTTTGTGTGTGAAGTCTGGTCTTCCCCATGCTCAAACCCTCTGTTTAATTGTTAATCCCTTCATGTAGTCCTTGTCGGAGTATCTTGAATCGCTGCGTCACAATGCATAACGGCAATGCTTTGTTGTGACCATTTCTAAGCGGTTTTGATGACGAGTTAAGAAGCAAAACAAAGCCCTAATGCCAGCGTTACAATACAGTGTGTCCGACACACATGCGCATTTGAGCATGCTATTTTTAGAAAAATGTCATTCGGACTCAACCCTATTCAACTACTGTTATGTTAAACTTGTAGCACTGTACCACCCACCTCCTGTGTTGTTTACCTTTAGTAAACTAGTTACAGTATTTGCTACATTGACTGTAATTTGTACATGGTCTCAGTAGTTTCCTAGTTTCCTTTAGCTAAAGTATTGTGCCAACTTTGGGAGTTAACATTTACAGGATGACTGCTGTTTCATTTGAATATTGTGATAACCAGTAGCAGTATTGCTCTGTTGTTTAGATGAAAATAACATTTATACATGTTTCTTGTGTTGACCAGTCATGTTCTCTATGGACTGGCCAAAGATGTAGGGATGGATGTCATGGTTCATGTGTCCTGTGTGTATTGTTCAGGGTTTTTCTAGCCACTTGTCTTAGATATGCATATACATTTTCTGTTGTTAATAGGCTATGTGGCTACACCTCCTGAAATAGTCTGAAAGATTTATGTCAGACATCAATAGGTCTTGGGTGCATTTCCAAAATAACTGGCTTATCCCTATATGGATATGATCATGTTACCCAAGATGAGACAAGCTTACGCTAACAGGCTTCTAGAGGATCTTCTAGACTTGTAGTCATATTTTAGATTGTCATGTTCATTTTCTGTGTTAATTAATTGTGACAAAAGTGGTAAATAGTATTTGAACCTACATTTGGTAATATTCTGTGTGTAAAGATCTACTTTAGAAATGTGGAGCCTGAGGCACATATTGTGCTTAAATATAGAAAGCTAGGCTGGAGGGAAAAATAACCTTATGACATCACTGCCATATGAAGCGAGCAGATGGCAGTCATAGAACTGATCAGAAAGGTAACAAAATGGTATTGATCACATCAAGAGTTAACTGTGCTCCTGATTGCAAGTCTCTGGTTTAGTGGTCTCCTGTGACATAACATAGATTTCATCTAGGCCATTATAAGTATTTCATTAAGTTGCTTTGGGGTAGTGGTGAGAGGTATGTGCTTAGAAAAGCCAATATGGTGTGACCAGGCTCTGAAAAATTGATTTTACAGATTTATTTATTTATTTTTTAAACAGTGGATTGAAAAGCCCTGTGTTTAACACACGAGCAACAGAAATAAGACACCTCTCATTAGTAAAATTAATAAAAGCATTTAATCAAGTGCATTTCTTAACACAATGTAAATATTTTCAAAAAGTAATTCACACTGCCATGTTCTAGATGTTCACAAATGATATACTTAAAAAAAAAAATGTGGTCCTGAAGTCCAGTAGTCCTTATTTATGGACTATTTATTATATAAATTTTGAATTCTGTTGTCTCTGAAATTTTTTTAAATTCATTTTATGAATTATTTTTAAATTCAGGTAATCTGTTTTTTTAGGTATATCATCTGTGATCAAACTGTCACACTATTTAGTTGTCTTTCAAATTTTCGAATTGTTGTTTTATTTGTCTCTGTCCCTAAGTGCATAGTTGTTGCACTTATTTGCAGTTCCCCTCTTATCAAGTGTACTCTTCAGGTTTCTACATGTTATAAAGGGGTTGCGTTCATGTTTTTTCAAACTGCTGTTTGAAAACGTCTGTTGTGTAAAATCGTAACCCGTTCTACTTAAATGATTGTTTTTCAGTTGTCAGATTTCCTGCTTGCCATCGGCTTTGTTAGTTTACCAACAACCATATTCTGCAGATCTGCCCACTCTAGACTACTATTGGCTTAATCGTGTGTCTGTCAGGGAAAGAATTGGATTAGTGAAGAGAGAATTATTATTATTATTTTTTTTTTGCTAAAACACCTTTTCAGTGCAAGTAAGGAAACGTTTACTATGTCAGACTCGATCTCTGTTAGAACCAATGGTGGAGATATTTTAATTATTTGTCCTTTTAAATCATATTAAACTCCCTTACACTATGGTTTTATCATTATTGGTCTGCATTTTGCTGATGAAATTTATATACATAGTATGCATGAAAAAGAAATGAAAAATATCTGTTAATTAATTTTAATATTTGCACTGCTTCATTATGCCAGAACAAAAGATCAATGCAGTAGATAATGTATAGAGACTAATCGACTTGTTACTCCTCTTTTACCCATAATAAAATCAGGTTGTGCCTTACTGCTTCTATAAGAACTTTATGAATAACATTTGTATCATAATTATTCTTAAATGCAGAAATAGTCTGTACCTCTGCAGTCTCACATAAGTCCGCATGCTGCTGAAACCTGTTAACTTTTATGGCATATAGTTTACAAAGACACGGGTGAGGTTAAAATTGTGGAAAATGTTATAATTTCCACTTGGTTATTATTGTAAAAGTAATCTACTGTTTTTTATCATCTCAATTTGGCTGCAGTGTATTGCTCTCTAGTTTAACTCAGTTATTCAGGTTTGGTAATTCCTTAAATGTACACTAGAGGGCAAACTTGGACCACCGAGTTATTTAACTTTTCCTTATTTTTGCACGAGCCTCCTTTTGTGTTTGTGTGGACGTTGTTTCTTATCTGCTTTTGAGATTTACAGAGTAAGATTTTATGCACCATTCTGTTATGTCTTCTTGGTAACTCGGTACATTGTATAATGAATGAGTTGGTTAGTGCTAAACAGTAGAAAAGATGTTGATCCACTTAATCTTAAGTTGTATGTTATTTTGTCTTGTGGGGACACTTTAAAATGTCACATGAACTGATGAGCTCAAAATGTATAAAATAGGGACTATGATCCAAAAAAGGCTCTTCATTAGTTAATTCATTCCTTCGTTCATTGTTATCTGCTTCATCCCAATCAGTGTCACGAGAAAGCCAGAGCTTACTTGGCACAACAGGGTGCAAGAAGAGTACAACATTAGACAGGGCACCAATCCATCATAGGGCGCACACTTGCACACTAAGGGCACTTTGGAAGCACCTGTTAACCTAACGTGCATGTCTTTGGAGTGTGGGAGGAAATAGGAGTACAAAACCCACACAGACACAGGGAGGACATGCAGACTCCACTCCAAACCGGGGATCTCAGAGCTGTGACAGGGCTAATCACTACCTGTACAATTCTTCCTGTACCTGGCACCTGAAAAAAACTAATAATAAATGGGACACGCATTGCTGAAGTTAAATGAACATTTGTATAATGTATACATTGTTCCCTCACTTACCGCAGGTGATCTGTTCCAGACCCACCTGCAATAAGTGAATTTCCGCGAAGTAGGGACGCTATTCTTATTTTAGTAGTTATACAGTATTTTAAGTCTTTATAAACTCTTCCCACACTCTTATACATAACTCTTTCCCATTCCCTTAATAACTTTTCCCATACTGTACATGTACCTTTTTAAAAAATCTCTACTTAAATGTTCATAAAATGTTTTAAACTCTTAAACCTAGATACTTAATTTTAACAATTTGATTTGAGTACTTACCATTGAATATACGTCCTACAGCTGGAATGATAATGAATTAGCTATGCAGTACTGATGACGATGGAGATGAAGATGAGATGAGTGTATACAGCCAAGAAGAGCATTACTGCTCTTCTAAAGGCACCACTTCATCAGGTGCGATCTGATGTAACTTCTACTGCTTCCGCTAAAGGCATAAGTGGAAAAGATCTCTTCGTGTGAGTTGTGAACATAGTTATGGGGAGTTGTTGGCCTTGCTTCTTTGCCTGTCTATTGAATTTCTGAACTGCAAACTTTTGTTGTACTTATTACTGTATAATACGTACTACGCATGTATAAAAATACTTTAGACGGAGTACCGCAAAACCCACAAAAAATAGCAAAAATACAGTGATAAATATTTTACATTAATATTTTTTGAAAACCCGCGAAACAGAGAGTCCTCAATAACGAAGTAGCGAGGGAGCACTGTACATGCAATGTCTTTTGCCGTCTGTCTTTATAAATACATACATTTTATAAATATTTATTTACTGAATTGTTGCAATTAATAGCAAATTTTTAACCAATAACAGCATACTTTTCATTCTGGAATAAAATCATAATCTGTAAATACTTGCAAGAAATAATGTTAGAGTACTGCAAATGGTAGGAGCATCTTTTTAATCCCTGTCCCAATTTAGAGCAGCGGGTTGTAGTACTGGATCAAAGTTGTTCTTCTCATAAATGGCTCCACCCTCTGTGTTCTCTCAGCAGCTCTTTTTTTAAGTCACTCTGTAGTGCCAGTTTATGAGCTGCAAGTTGCATTACAGTGAAAGAGTTTCTCTGCTGTTTTTGATTATCTCCATAAGCTACACATTAAATACAAATGAACCGAGAAACATTTTTTCAGCTACAACTGTTTGAAACAAGTTTACCCACAAAACTTAGACATTTAAGAAATTTATTATTTAATTATATAATAGTGGACCAGTTATTTGTTGTTGAGACTATTAAACTGGCCACACAAACTGCAAAACATTAAGATTTTAACATCTGAGGTGCTTATTTCATATCAGGTCAGGCCAACATCCAAGTTAAGTTAATTTAAATGGTAGCTTGGGTCACATTTTTTTCTTTCTTGCGTAAACATTAACATAGTGCTTTCATAGTAAATTATATTAAATGTCTAATTTTGTTGCATTTATGTATTTTATGACGTTAAAGAAAAATTCAAGTGTAATAAGTAGTTATGAATTTGCTTTTCATTAAAATACTGCCATAAAGTACAGAAATTGCCAGAATGAACACACACTAAAGTAAAATTGTTGTTTTGGTTTTTTTACTTCTAACAAGCACTGTCTGTTTAAAATGTGACCACAGATGACATACATAGATCAAGTAATTTTGAGTGTGGCTTCTTTTAGTGTAAACACCTTGTTACGATTAAAGACGTAATGACGTCTGGCCACTGGACCAAAGGCCATTTTGATGGATGGTTCTATTCTATAAGGGATCAGGGATAATTCCACCTGTTGTTGACGAAGTTAGTTGCTCATATAATTAGTGTGGGCTTTTTGGCAATTTGACTATGAGAACAGAGAGGCTATATAATGTAATTTGTAATTAAATTTTTGAAAACATGACACTGAAATATTACATAAGTGGTAAGTAATGTGTTTATCACACACTCACTGTAAATGTTTTGTAATTGGAGAGGATGAAGATTTTGATGAATCTGTCTGTATTATGTGTAGTCAATGTTAGAATGAATGTCATCTTAACTGTTCATTTCTTCATCAGACAGTTCATAGTACAAGTATAGACGTTTTAGGAGTATAACATTTCTCATTTTACTTTTTGTCATCCTTCATTATCCCTAGTCATATGTCATGTAATATTTGAAAAATGCTATTCAGTTGAATTTTGTCAGAAATTAACAGACTTGAATGTTTGTATTTGTTTTTGTTCTTACCAACTAATTCTTTCTTTTTCCATGTTTCAATTCATTTCAACTCTGTTGCACTGAAGGTAAGAGTATTTTCATTTTAAATTTTCTTAATGTAATGAATCACTATAATGATTATAATAAGTATTATGTCTTTGATGGATGTAGATTAATTTGCATTCATTAGCAATTATAATATTATGTAAACACCAAAAATGATACAAATTAAGCTTCTCAGGAGGGCAGGATTTTAAATGAGTAAACATACTAAACTTTCAATTTCACATCCAAACCTATAATATGGATCTTCAGAATTGGCATATTTGGTGTTCTGTTACTGCTGTAAACTGAGACAGCTAATGATTATGAACGACTATTTAGTAAGAAATGACAGATTGTACTGTCAGAATCAGTCTTTTGTTTTCCATAGTACAACCCACTGGATTGAGTGTAGATGAAGTGCTCACTGAGAGTTGCCTGCCTGTCTTGCTGTAGCTGTATTATCAGAGCTTCAGCATCACAAAGGACCAGTTGGAACTGGCTATGCTTGGCTACTCATGTCCCCTCATGGCTCTTTCAATTTAAATTGAGCTGTGCCTTAACTCAGTCACTTCACCAGTTCTTATATAGACATGAGTCACATCAGCTTAACAGATTTCTTGGTCCTTTTTTGGTAACTGGGATTATCCTGACATCTTTATTATGAATTTGTCTCTGAATTTTGGTCATACGATGTGGTCTTCATGTTTTGTTTTAAAATGTGTTCTAAATACATTCTTTTGTGTTCATAATCATACTGTTTGCTGTAAAATAAAAATGCACCAGACCTTTTAGAACAGGAGGAGAGTTTTTTAACCAAAAAAAAAAGTTTGTCATTCTATTCCAGAGAGCAGAGATGAACGTACATAGTAAACAACAGAGCTTTGGAGGGGGGTTTACAAAAAAAAGGTCAAACTTGGTTAAAAAACTTTTCCCCTGGCTGCATTAAACAAAGAATAGCAGATTTAGGATTAAGTAAATAATGGGGAAAAGTCTGGGATTAAATCTAGAATGTTTGAAATGGGTGAAGACAAACATTAGGGTTCAATAGACATAAAATTAATTGTCAAAATCTTTCAGACACAAAGTTTAATGTTAAAAAAAACTAAAGTAATTCATATTTCTTCTGTCCTTCATCAGTCAGTCCAGGTAACAGAAGAAATCTTATCCCCAGCTCCAGACACAGACAAGTGCTGTGTATTATCTCTGTTCTAGTGGGATATCAGAAATAAAAGATTTTAATTTAAATCTAGAGCATTTTGATGATTTGGGGTGCTGCTAACACCATAACTTGTACTCTGTCTTCCACAGCACATGGGAAAGGTTAAGATGATTTGTTTATTTGTTTAACATACTTCCTTTGTCCTTTTGGATACCTGAAATGTATTTGGATTATCAAGGCTAGGGCTTAGGTGTTGTTACTGTAGACAGTAGATTCAAGAGTCACAGCTTTGTGTTTGAGGCAATTGTCCAGTAATCTAGGAAACTTTACACTGAGTGGACTGAGTGGGCAACAGGAATACCGTAACAGGTTAATGGCTCACTAATAAAGCTACCCCTTTGTTACCTGTTAGCTAAAGTTCATCCTCAATTTCAAGCACTACTAACCCAGAATTTAACTGAAACCTTAGTGTAGCAAAACAGTACCCGGCTGTTGCTTATATAACCTTGGCGCATAAAATGCTTTTAAGACCAATCATGTTTTTC
Organism: Loricariichthys derbyi; assembly: GCA_033118015.1. Lineage (NCBI taxonomy): Eukaryota > Metazoa > Chordata > Actinopteri > Siluriformes > Loricariidae > Loricariichthys > Loricariichthys derbyi. Next base: position 207 of record JAVSBU010338999.1, on the reverse strand, counting down.
AGTTCTGGCATCAACAAAGGTGGGGTTTTTTTTAAGTTCTTCTGGGAGTTCATCAAGCAGGGCATCAAGTAATCAAATATGACTGAAGCATTGATTTTTTTTTTTCCAAGAATTTATTAAGCAAGACTGTTTCATCAGACAGATTTAGAATGCTTAGATAATATTCCAGTAAAAATAAATGTTGTAATCAGTGTTTGATTTTACAAT
>JAVSBU010338989.1:0-10737 GCA_033118015.1 Loricariichthys derbyi | reverse complement strand
TTAGATTTTTCTCTTTTTTTTTCTTTTTCTTTTTTTTTTTTTTGCATTGTTGTCTATATTATTTTTAAAAGAATTTATTAGAAACCAAAGAACACTTCTTAACCAGGGGTGCCAATATTATGGAGGGCGCTGTAGTTCTGTGCCACCCCGCTTAAAATGCCACCCTATGTCACAGCCTCTAACCACAGAGAAGTTATTTAAAATATTGAGTGCGTATTTCTTTGGAGTTGAAAATCTTACACAGACCATTGAGAGGAATTCGGAGGAACAATCTGTTTGAGATGTCCACCACAATACAACGCAGCAAGTTCAGAACATCCACCTGGCCTGAGGAATCCGAAAAATCACAGAGGACACTAAGGTGCTTATTTGTGGCACTGACAGACACTCCCACTGTCCTTTGGAGACCAGGGCCGGTGAGAGCTGTACACATATGTACACAATAATTGTAAATGTGAACTTTCTATCACTTTAACTACATATTGGTAATTATCTCAACAAATATTCTGAGATAGAAAGGCATGCTCACCTTTGGCAAAATATGTGCGGACCTTTTTCCAAAGCGCCACATTACTGTTGAAGATAACACCTTGCTCGTCCATACCAATGCATTGCAGTCCTTTTTCACTAGCAAACCTGGCAATGTAGTTACTGTTCTTCAGAACATGATACACATTAGAGGCCCTGAAACACAATTTTAAACATAATTTTGGATCTTGGGGGTTGATGCTCGTGCTTCATTTTAGCTAGTTATTTCACATATTTCAGCTCACTTGCTTAGAATCAATGTCTCCTCTCCATGGATCCAAACACGAGCAATGCAGCCATATTTCTCATTATAGTAATTACATGCTGTGCCAATACCAGTCCACAAAAACCTAGAATAGCTCAGAATAGGGCCAATACCCAGTAACCAACAGGGACCTGGAAAGAACAGTCAAACTGTTGCATTCAATTACTTCACTATAGCACTCTGAAGCTCAAGTTTACATTACACCACTGTGTTTATTTTCACTGTGGTTGACTCTAAAAATGTAAAAGTGCTTCATTGCCAACACCTTACTGCTTATTGAAAAATAATAAATTCCATAATTTCATCATGCTTTATTCTATCTAGTCCATAAGTTGTAACTTACCTGGAATGCTGCGTATGTTCCTTCTTTTGTAGGCTGTAAGTAAAATGAATAGTACAAATAGAAGTAATGTTGCCAACACTCCTGAGCCCATCCACTCCAATGCAACTTTGAGACCAGGAAAGTTCTGTAGCTCCATCCTAACAGATCCTGCATACACACTAACACCCACACCCTTTAGTTACCAGTTAAACAAGGAATTCAAATATCTATAAAGCTTTGATATTAAATGGACATTATAAGTCCGTTAGTCTTGGTTGTCTTTCATATTATAACCTTGGCGATGGGTGAGATGGTCCTTGAAAGAAGGGAAATTTGAAAGAAATTGGCAGGCGCTCAACCAATCTATAGAGTCCTTCAAATCAAAGACTTTTAATGTAGTTGCAAAACAATCCAGGAAAAATCTCCCCAAAAATTATCGGCCAAACTCCTTGTGTCCTTGAGTGTCTTGTTTGATGATTTGTTGCAGAGCATTTAATTAAAAGGCAGATGGTGCAGGAAAGATAAAACTTTTAATCACTTCCACCTGTGCTAGAGTTGTGTTTGGAAGGACTAAAGGACAGTAACTTATATACAAAACCCACAAGCTGCTCACAAGTAATAGATATTGTTAAAGTCCAAGAGAGAACAACTGACTGCACTTGAAAAAGAGATGCAGAGGACTTCAGTAATTAGAGTTTCAGTCACTATTAAGATCTAATCCAGTTATATGAAATTAATAAATATGCAATCATATAAAATGAAATACAGATTAAATAGTCATCAATGTGTATCTGTTATTACCTATAAAGTAGAGAGTCTTCTAGAGAACGTGGTACCTTTGCAAAGATCCTTCATGTCATTAGGCTGTATGAGGAGGGTCTGACTGATGTTTGAAGTATCCCCATTTTAAAGCCGGTCACTTTAAACACATCTCTTAAGGTTCAGGGGGAAAAAGCCTTTTGTAATCCTTTTACTTCTGCCTGTTGCTTAGTTACAGATCGAAGTTTGTTTGACAAGCCATTGCAATCCCAGCCTTTTCTGCCTGTTGTACAGTGTTAAGCCCAAAACTACATGGAAAAGGTATAATAAAGAAATGATGAGGTTTCTCAAACACGTTGATGCCACTTTCCTTTTCATCCTACTTTTTTCTTGTTCCTTTTTGGGTATTTCATTCAAATTTGTCTTTGTCCCCCTCTCTAACTAATCCTGCATTTGAAAAGGGATTCGAGGAGGCAGGTCAGGCTGACCTAGCACTGCATGAATGAATTGAGCTTGTTCCTCTTAAAAAGACCAGAGGAAGGGAACCAATTACTGCTAGTTATACATGAAAGTCTATTCGTTTCATTACATAATCTATAGGAAAAAAGGTATTTGACCTTGTTGTGACTAAATCACTGGTAGGTTATAATTATTGATTGCTAATTAAGCAATTATTAATTAAGCTATAAAAAACATTCTGACAATTCCCATTCACATTTATTTGTGAAATGTTTAAGCAACATGAAGCAACTCACAGAGGTACAAAAAGTTAAATATTGGGTGTTCTACACACACGTAAGTAAAAACTGGAAATAATGTTTCTAGGAGTGCTTCAAAAATCACGGTCGCTACAATGTTCCAAACCCTACAAAACAGTTAAACAATTATTCAAGAGTGGTCCAATTGTTCAACACATAACACACTAATGCATTATTGTACAGCATTATTACAAGAAGAATTAGATTAATTGGCATTTTCCCTCTCTCAGAAATCTCTCAATAGGTTTTTGATTCTTCAACTGAACAATGGGCTTGATCATTTTGGACATTTCTTCTCAGGTAAATGATTATATTTCCTGCTCTCTAAAATTACCCTTTTATGATTATTGGGTATTGATTTTACGGTTAGATACCAAAGGGCACTCTACATATGTCACAGAGTTTACACCCTACAGTGCAAGCCTATAAAAATAGAATCACACTGTTACTAAAGCAACCATCATTACACTCTGTACCCAGTACAATAAGTCATTACATTTACAATCCAGTACAACAAATCAAGTCAATTACAGTCCTGTTACTGTTTGTTCTATGAAACCTGTGAATTTATTTAATCATTTTCAAACTCTTGTTGCTATGCTTATTGCACAATGCTCATCATATGTATTCATAAAAAGTTAAAGTGAAAGGTGCACTTAAGCTTTAAAAATACATTATAAAAGTCACAAAAACAAATGGAAAAACTATAATTCTACATCATGTACATAATCTTCTTCATCATCATCATCATCGGAATCATGAGCATCTCCCTGGTCAGTGTCTTGATCTCCACTGTCATGGATGACCACTTCGTCTTTGTTATTGGGGTCGATGTCCTCTTTGAACCATACGGCCTTGTAGCCATCTTCCATGCGCCGTTCCTTGGTGAGGATAGGCTTCACCTCCTTTTCACTATCTGAGTTATTCAGGCTGCTAGAGTCAGTAGGAGAAGTGTTGCTATAAACATTACTGTTGTTCTGCAGGGGTAGAACACTGCCCTGGCTATCTGTTACATCTGGAACTTTGTGGCTCATTTTCAGTCCTGTTGACAGTGGTAAGTCAACGTCCTCCTTTGAATTCACAATGTGGTTGTCTTTTTGAAAGCCCTCATTGGTGTATTGTACTCCATCTTTAGGCCCGCCTGACCCCCCACTTAGCTACAGGTATCAAATAGAGAATAAATATAAGACATTTGTCAATATATAGATATATGATGTAAACTGCTTTCAAAGCACTTTGGCCCTGATTTACTAAACTCTTCTGCACCTGGATGTTTACTAAAAATGGACTGTGTGCATTCATTCAGTAACTCCATACAGTCAGTAAACAGCTTGGACATTGTTCAATTGGTTTTGTAATGTTTTTTTGTTTTTGAAACAGTGATTTTAGTAAATCAGTGCCTCAGCCTTTTAGTGATTATAAAGGGCTCACATTGCTGCGGAAGACGCTCGCCTCAGATAGCTTCCTCCAGTTGTTATTGTAGCGTCTGTTGCTATAGGCCAACACACCAATGGCCACAAAGCACAGGATCACCACTATGGCCAGACTCACCCCCAAAGCTGCCATGTCCTCTGTCCTGTATTGACCAATCCGTTTGGATGGGGTACCTGAAAGAAGAGTCAGGGAACACTAAGGCATTTTCTCTTAAAGTAAGAGGACTCAGTAGATTTATTTAAGTATTAATCTCTGCTCTATACTCCAACATGCTCAGCATTGGCTTTCTTATCATCATGCTGTCAGGGATTTTCATAAACTTCAAAACATACTGTGCAAGCACCCAATCTCAAGCAATAGCAGAGGTTACGCATGCAGTAATCATCAGTTTAACATCTGAAGTGAGCTGGAAAGAAGTGCTTAGCTTAAATGAATGAAAGGAAATGGTGAAGGTTTATAAGGACAATGGGAACTCATGAAGTGTGAGGGTCCACAAGCATTAATGTGTCTGTACCTGTGTAAGAACTGGCAGAGGTATCATAATCAGTAGTATCAGCTATGGGAGTGCTAGTAGCAATGCCTGTGGTCGTTGTGGGCATTATTTCTGTAGTAGTGAGGATACCTAGAGGAAGAGCAGTAACATTCATCATGTCTTTCTCAAACCAACGATTTTGAAAATTTGATGACAGCCTTACAAAACCAGGCTGATCAGAAATTTTTCATTCCTTGTTTTTTTTTGTTTTTTTTTTTTTTTGTGGATTTTTTTTAGGTCAGAGTTTATCTCTTAAATTGGTTGGAGAAAAAGAGATCTGCCCACAATGCCATTTCTGCTTAAAATGCCGCAAAAGCAAGCAACATTTTCAAAATGCCATGCGGATTCGTTTTTCGGCTTAATAAATCTGATCTAGGTTTCTATAATACTAGGCTCTGTTATGAGTGGAAAGCTTGTGGAAGTGTTCCTCACATCATGTCATGTTTTTTTGTTGTTGTTGTTGTTGTTATTACCTTGCGTAACTTCTACTAAAAGTTCTGCCGTGCTAAATTCATCATTAGATGAATCAACTGCTTGTATCTATAACAACAGGAATAAAAAAATATCAACACAAAATTCACAATATGTGAAATAAACAATTGCAGAAGTCTATTTCCAGGTTGGTCACATGTATGGTCACAAATATGGTCACATTTATACCTGCAATTTAATGTTGCCAGGAGAAACTGCTCTTGTCATAAGAATGAAGCCTTCATTAGTGATTTTAAAGTCACTGCCGTCTGTAACTTCAAATATAACGTTGGGATTTACTCCCTACAATGAGAGTCAAGGACACTGTTAAATACACAACTTTGTGCAATTATATTATGTTACTTCACAGTCCTGTATAACTAAACAATGTTATTTTCAATTTGCTCATTTAAATTGTGTGATATACATTAAGGTAAATTAGTGCAATCATTAGTAATCACTAGTAGCTCTGCCTCTAACAGCTGGCAAGAATTATGGAATCACCACACTTAGATGATGTACACTAAACTAATTTAATTTACTTTGTAGTAAATAAACAAATTACAGACACAAACTAATGTGTGATTAATAGAATAATATTCTGGCTTTGTAAAGCATAAACCAAACAAATTACATGAAATGATGCTATTATATAGCATATTAAGTGACATGGTCGTTCAGTGGTTAGCACTACCGCTCACAGATCTGAGATCCCCAGTTTGATCCTGACCCGGGCATGTTCTCCCCATGTCTGTGTGGGTTTTCTCCGGGTACGCTGTTTTCCTCCCACATTCCAAAGACATGCATGTTAAGTTAATTGGTGTTCCCGAAGTGCCGTGTGTGTGTGTGTGTGTGTGTGTGTGTGTGTGTGTGTGTGTGTGTGTGTGTGTGTGTGTGTGTGTGTGTGTGTCTTGATTGGCTGCCTTGTGACCTGTGTCGCCAGTTTGGCACTGGATTTCCCACGACCCTGACTAGGAAAAGCAGATTAGATAATTACTGAATGAATAATTAATTGTAAATAATTGTGATTTATATTGTTGATGATTCCAGAAGTTATGAGTGATTTTATATTTTTGGCTCTGCTTGATCTGGAAGAAAATATGACATTACTTAATTACATTTAATTTTTTGAGATATGCTTCAGAAAGCCATAATATTCAGATATACAAAAGTAGTTTTGTTTTATATCTGTAATTTTTTTTTTATTTGCTAAGAAATTAAAAGGCTGGCTGGGCATTTTCTAAGTGTGGTGATTCCATAATGTTGCTCAATTAGACTTGCAGTCATTACAGATCAATTTGCAATGTTAAGAATTGTAGGGAGGAAACTACCTCAGTCTTCAATTCTCAACTTTTTTTTAAATTAAGTAATGTCACTGAAAATTATTTGAAAAATGCATTAATTTTCAAAGTTTGACTTCACAGTCTCTAGACCTGTCTTAGAATAAACATAAAAACAAGCAAATTTCAAAATTTACATCAAAGAAGTCTGCATCCATGGCTTGAACCTGAAGAGGTTTGTTCATGGAGTTTCTTTCCAGCACCAGGCTGCCCACACCTGCGTCTTCTGAAATGAAACCCTCATAACTGGGTTTGTCAAATTCTGGTGGATGCTCACTCTTAATTACCACTTGTAGTGTGACTGTTGTGATGGCAAACATGTCCGGGGTATCTCTCTCATAAGCCTGAAGAGTGGATATGAAAGGTGTAGTCTGTCATATATGAATTATGCACATAAATAAACCTAACATCTTCAACTTTGTTATAAACTGACAGTAATGACTGTACATCCATCTACCCTATTTTATTTGAGGACATATATACAAATAAACATGTTCACAAGATAAACAATAGACCTTTACTTACCATTACTTGCATTATGATGGGTCCTGCTACATCCACTGGCTTTGTCATAGTAATACTCCCACTATTTGGATCAATGACGAATATATCATTTACATTTCCTGTTTAGGACAAATATTCAAGTCAAGAGTTTTACCTGACATAATGTAAAAATTAGCTAATTCAGAAATTTACCAATATAATAAAACTATAAAATGTCTAACCATCAATAATTTTGTATGAAATTGGATCATTCCTTCCTGCATCTCCATCCTTTGCCTGCAGTGGCCCAGGCTTCAGTGGCAAAGAACCAGTCTGGCAAAACAATGTTTATTCCAATTATCCATATCTAAATATATTTGCATGAAATTGCTGTGTAATATCTGGTAAATCTCATTAAAGTTGTATATCAGCCACCAAACAAACTTACTAAACAAATTCATGCTAAAGAAGAGTATGAGGTATGTTTTGTATATTGTATTTTGTAAGACAACAACAGAAATATGTGACAAAAATATCATGACTAAGGTTCATGCAGAATATAATATTTTATTATAATTTTTTTCATTTGCAAAAATTCAAAAAAAATAATTCCATTTTTCCAGAGCTGCCAACTTTTAGCATAAGACTGTAGATATTAGATATTTAAATAAAACTGTGTTTAAACATTCTTTAGTAGGCATTGCCATCTAACATCAAGAGCAGAATCACTGATTGAAGCATTGGGAAGAGTAACACACCTCTTGCTCTGTTAATACGACAGATCCAGTATATCCAGACATGAGGCATATCTTAGCTGTCCCAACAACGCTTACTGTGCAAGGCTGGAACCAGGGTGGTCGGTTATTTATGTCTAGGATATTGACTTTGATGGTGGTGGTGGCAGTATGTGTTTCTGATGTTTTCAGCGGTGTGTCCTTTAAAGTCAAAAAGAGTTTGTCTTTATTTTAAGAAATTAATTGTATTTATATCATTTCTTGGGTAACCTATTTGAAACAACAATGATAAATACCTGAACAAGGAGTGTTACGCTGACTTCCGGAGTTATGTCATAATCTAAAATCTTGGTGACCCGAATTTGAGGGTTGATGTTTGATGCCAAGTCAAATTTTTCCTGGGAGGGTAGAGAGCATGTGATTTAAACCAATTAAAATTGTTTCATTAGGTTGAAGGTTTATGATTGTTCTAAGAAAATATTTAAGACTTTACTACTCTGGGATTTAAACTGTAGTATAGCGTATCTTTATCAAGGTCTGTAGCTTCGATTTTGCCAACAGTTGTTCCTATTGGTGATAGCTGAATAAAGAGACATGGTTAGTGTATAGGTTCCAGTGACATCTTTCAAATAATTGAAATGTGTAACAAATATATGTTTTTAAATGTTTATAATTGAGCAGTGTAATATCACTTTTACCTCATTAACTGTCAGAGTGTACTCGGTCTGTGCAAACACTGGAGGGTGGTCATTGATGTTCTCCACAAGCACAAGAATTTGTTTGGTAATCTGAAATTTGGTGATTTTTACAATGGGTCACGAATTATCATCATTTGTATAAAAGCCTGTTCTGTAATGTCAGTATTGAGCAGGCTTACCGTAACTGCCCCTTCCTTACTACACTGTATTTTGATTGGTAAACCACCTCCTTCAGGCAGGGTCTGAACCAAACAGACAAAGGAAAAATGTATTTTTAAAGCCTCCAATATGGATTCTAAAGAACGAACTGTCTTGTGTGAGGTTTCAGTCATTTCTTTTCACAAGCCTAATATTTGACTAGTATCTGTATGGTACAGCTTCTAAGTTGTAAAATAGATATGTACCTCATAATCCAGTTCTTTCATTGTCACAAGCTGACTTTCTTTTATTTCAAAGGCATCTTCAGGATTTTCTAGGATAACAACGCTCACTCCTTCCTCGGACGTTATATTAGCCACAACAGTACCAATTTCTTTGTGTTCCTTTATAGTTCCCGTTAATGGAACTGTGCATACTGTGGCAAGAGGACACTAATTACAATACAAATCACCTTTAGAAACACTTATTTAATCTTATATTGTGGAATGTTATGCACAATTTTTGTTTCGGTTAAAACGCAAGATTTACCATAAACATATACAACATGTATGCTTAAAAAAATTTTCTACATTTGCAAAAAAAAATTATTTTACTAATGAATGACTGTGTTTATATGTTAACTGTCAAACACTAAACTAATCAAAATTAAAATGAAAAAGATATTTTACAGACAGGTGATCAACATTTTAAAATGTCAGAGCACCAACGTATTCTTTTCGTAAACACATGCAGGACTTACGTTCTTGACCAGAGCTGTTGATGGAGAATGTAACCAGGATAAGAAAACCTATTTTGATTGATATGAGATGTTTTAGATCCATTGCGAAGTAGGTGTCTGCTGTCCTTCTCTTCCCTCTAACACATATACTGTGCTGGCTGATGAGAGAAAACAGCTTTTGGGTCTAACCTTTGAGATGAGGCCTTATCAGTACTTTATTGGTCATAAATGTTGGCTGTCTTGGACTTTTCCCCTCACACAATCTAGATGCACCAGCTCATAGGGAATTTATGTATTGTTGCTGCCACAAACTCCTGTGACATGGACACACAGAAACATCATCTTTGGTGATCACTGAGCAATTGCTATAGTCATATATGAAAAAGGAAAGGCAAATGTCGGGTTTACAATGTTTTATTGTAATGTCAGTCTCCTGATGATTGGTATGGGCTCAGATGAAGGAAGCATATCAATTACCCAATTCATCTGCCATATACATTTGGATATGAAAGGCGGAAGTGTTTCTGTATCCACATCATTCAGAAACCACGGTTTATAGTCATTACCATATATTTGCTCTCCTTTGCTGTAATAATTTAGACAGTTCTTTCTGTAATATGAATGGTAAGCTGAAGTGTTCCATTATCAAATGTACTAAATGTTTTACAATACTTTAATCATACAAGAATACTCTACAGGTGATTCTATTATTTGTGTATTTTATAACATCTCATTTCAGTATCTAACACATATTGATAGTGCTCTGTTCAGTAGGCAAACGTCCAAGATTCTATGAAGAAGAACAAATATTTACAATATAAGAAATTTTTTTACAAGAAAATAGGAAGAATATATATGAATAGCTAATGGGAGTAAAAAGGTGTTTTTAGTGATATGTCAGAAAATCTTATTCTTAAAACTAAATTAATTTAAATGGTCAAAGAACTGAGATGGATATACAAAGCTTTATTTTGTTGCTTAAAAATATTCTCTGCGAATATTGACTTATGTTTTGAATCACTGTCCACCTGGAAGATTAAAATAAATCGAGCAAGTAACAAGATACCCACGGCATAAAGAAAACTGTATATTGTCATGGAAGCAACATCTAACTGTAGATTTGAAGATTTAGTAACCTGAATACCCTATTCTACCAACTTTCTATCTTGCTATTGTCTGTAAATACACTACCTGGCCAAAAAAAAGGTCACCAACTGTGGGGTCAGTGCTATAATCTGGGGTTGCTGCTGCAGTTGGTCAGGTTTAAGTTTAAGTAATGTTATGAGCCCACAGAATGAGATCAGCTGATACCTGAATATACTGAATGACCAGGTTATTCCATCAATGATCTTTTCAAGGTCAACAATTTTTAGTTTGTTTATATATTCCCATATGCTGATGAATTTGGTCTGTGTGTCTTGTATTTATAACCCTTTGGAACATTGTAGCATGAATGACTTAAGGGTTTCATGACACTCAAGAGAAAAAGCTATAATATATATATATATATATATATATATATATATATGAGAATAT
>JAVSBU010338981.1:0-10737 GCA_033118015.1 Loricariichthys derbyi | reverse complement strand
TGCACCTTTGTGACCTCTGCTCCTTGTAGCCTCACTGTTCCACCTGTCTCCCTCTCATTCACACACATGTACTCTGTATTCAGATCAACGAGTATTTGAGCATTTGAGCAATCAGATAATGGATAACCTCGGAGTTTACAAATCCCCCCCGACTCCCACCTCCTGCTCGACCACTCAAGCATTGGGCCAGGCTGGTGGATCAGAGAGACCCTTCTCCCTTGAAACCACAACGATAACCCTCTCCGTACTTGAGAGGGATTTTAAACTGTTTAAGAGACAGAACTCCAAACACAGCACTCCAATTAATCCTCCAGTATCTGGCCTCTAACACACCATAATACTCTTTCTGGATTTCTGCTCCATGTTTACTACTATTATTCTGGCTGTACTACATGAAAAGCTCCCCCAGCTGCATGTATCTGACTCCACTTGCAGATGGATCATTGACTTCCTGTCTAAAAGGAAGCAGTTCGTGAAGCTGGGAAAAGACGTCTCTGATCCCCAAACCACCAACACTGTTACCACTCATGGCTGCATCCTCTCACTTTACACAAACAGCTGCACCTCCAGTCACCAGTCAGTCAAGCTCCTGAAGTTTGCAGATGACACGACCCTCATTGGGCTCATCTCTGATGGAGATGAGTCAGCCTACAGAAGCGAGATTGACCATTTGGTGTTGTGGTGCTTCCATAACAACCTAGGAAATCAACACACAAGACAGAGATGGCTGTGGATTTCAGAAAGAAAACCACTCCACCCACCTCCATCAGCCTGAGTGGCTCCCCAGTCAACATAGTGGAATCTTTAAGGTTTCTGGGTACCATCCTCACACAGGACTTCGTAGGAACAGAATATCAGCTCCCTGACCAAGAAGGCACAGCAAAGGATGTATATCCTACAGTAGCATAAGAAATTTAATCCCCCATAGACACCACACATCATACTGATGTGTATTTATTAACCTATTTTGCATATATGCATAATAGCGTACCATTTCACATGGCACGTTATAATAATGCATAAAGTCTTTACTGTGAATGCCTGCACTTTCTTTATTTTCTTTACATAAATCATGATCACATTTATTCCCATTTCTTTTTAGTCATGCACCAGTACACCTAAATAAATTCCTCTTGTGAAAACTTACTTGCCAATTCTATCCATGACTCAGGTAATAACTAAACTTCTACTTTGCAACCAGCCAACAATCTCACAGAAATATGAAATGTAAAGTTCAAACATTGATATTAAATAATCAAATTCTTCATTTTCAACTGCAGAAATCAGACTATGATAAGTAAGGATGTATCAGTTCCCCTTTTTGTCATAAGAAGTACAAGTACTTGCCGATACCAAGTACCAATATGGGTATAAAATCACAGTTCAATTACTTTCAAATTCACAAGATGTTCCTCACTTTCTAACTATAACAATTAAATTACATATTAATCAAATACACATAGTTTGCAGTCTGCTTTACTTATGCTAAAATATTTCCAAAAGGTTGCTCCTTCTCCACCCATCTGCTCAACATGACATTGTCATAAAGTAATATCAGCTGCTGTTCTATGAATATGAGTACATGAGCACAGTCTCAGACCGATACCCTATACCGGTATGGGTGCTTCCATTTAAACACACTTAGTAACACACTTGGTTTGGGAGGGGGCACACATCACTTGCTTCAGTTTGTTAATATGTTTGATTTAAATGTAGCATCAATGGCTATTCATGACAGGAGCAATGTTATACCAATGCTAGTCAGTCACATTCATTGGGCCACTTAAGTGAGATCAGTGTACTATATACTGTATAGAGTTTTATACTGTATACATAATATGCAATATAAAACTAATATTATGATGTCCCTTCCAATTTCATGTCTTTTCTTATAGCCAAGCAATACATCACAGTGCACAAGAGAAGGAAGCTATGAATTAAAAAAACTGATTGACACCAATTCATTAAAAAACTTAGAAGGAAAAACACACAGACGCTAACTAAACAATGTTTAAAGTGCACATTTGATGCATGTTCATAGTCAGCAGAGAAGGTAATTGTGTGTATGTATAGATAAGGTATATAATAAGGTATATAGTGTGTAAGGTAATATGTAATAAGGTAATGGTGATCATATTTATCTTGATAAAGGCTTTTCTGCAAAAATACTTCCTATAATTCTAATCCAGAAACAGTACACTTCTGGGCAAAAAACTGCAAAACCAAATTTAATGTTTAAGGTCCCCTCCAGTGGTCTTATCGGGGTGTCAGATATTGATCTGATTGGGTTAATTAAGTGCCACAGCAATAAAATCTCGCTTGAACTAGTCCATTTTATGGTATTTACTGCAATTAAATAAGATACATATAAGCCACTCTTGCTGACAGGCTGATGAGATCGGAAAACGACAAATGCAGTGTGAGGACAAATGCAGTTTTGGTTTCGACAGGTCAGATTCGGTTTCAGGGTGCATTATTTTGCAAGGGAACTATCACTTCACGAATGACGATCATTTCTCTCATTGGACAGAAATGATTTGGGCGGGACAAGGTCTCAGAGTGCAGGAAGACAAAACAGCAGCGAAAATAGAGCCTGTTACATTATAACGCATAAATCCAATGCATATCAGCAGATCAGGTAAGCCTAATCAGTATTCTGAACCCTTTGCAATAGTGAATACTTTGTTTGTGGGTCGCTGGTTTGTCGATTTTACGCTGGCTTTTATAGATGTGGGCTGAATGGCTTCAGGTTACGTCAAAGTAGGCCACATTAGGTTTATGTGTACCCCCCACGATATGAATCCGCTTTATCCACGAGCAAAGCAGCGTCCTTCTTTTCTCCGTGTCACGCAGGTTCATACTGATACGGGCTAAAATCGTTTTCTCTATATACAAGCTCACTATCTGATAAACTATCTACCTTGCTACAGTATGAATCTTCCACTGATGAGTCAGCCATTTTTTTTTGCTGAGGATGATATCACATCTTTGGCAGTATTCGGTAATTTCCGTGACAACTGAAACTCTCCAACTCCAGGTAATGATTTTGAGCGTGTTTAACGATTTTTAACAGGTTAAACAAAAATGAATCAGCAAAACGTTCAGCAGCATTCAACACTATTTACTCGACTCTATCCATTCAGTTTAAGTAGATATGACCACTGGAGGGGACCTTTAAGGCTTCAAAACATTGACAAATAGTTGAAAAATGTTTCTCAATTAATTTGTGTTTAATGTGAGACGAGTGTTTAAAGTTCAAGGTTCGAATCTGGCCTTTGACCAGGCCAAAACTTGGATCTGGTGGACTGGGGCCGATTATAAACTAATCATCTAAGAAAAATCAAGGCAAAAATATCGAAAATTATATGTAAATTACATGGAAAAATATCTTTTGAAAGATTTTGAAAACTCAGTTACGTGTTACTTTGAATCGTGTATCAACACTGGAATCTTTTCTTGAATTTATTTTAGTGTATGAGAGGACTACCTGAATTTCAAATTTTCCAAATCCCAACTCCACCCAACAATTCACTGCAATCAACTGCAGTGTAGAAAAAACAAACCGCTACTAAATTACATGTTATACAGTACCATACGTCTGGTCTACTCAGGTCATTAGAAGTTACATACAGTGTGTTCTATTTAGATGAGCTGTCTTCGTGTATCCAAAGTCTTTTATAAAATGTAAAATCGATAATTTTGTGAAACTCAAATCGTGAACTCAGTATTGTGAACATAGTGTACTGTTACACATGGTATAAAATGAGCAAACAAGTGCAAAAAAACTTTGCCTTCCATTTCATTTTCTGTTAGCCTGCTCACAGGATTAGCATCGGGGGTGCAATAAAGATGAGGACCTATAGAATGAAAGCTGTCTGGGGTCAGGTGGAGTAGTGAAGGAAATAAAATGTCTGTGATCTAAAACTTCTCACAGTTGCACAGATTATAGAGTGATAGAAATATTTCTCACGTTTTGATGTATTAACCAGCTGAAAGTAGTCAACAAAAGATGAAACGGTGAGCAGCAATATTTAGCTGTGGCATTTAATAATGCTCAATTGGTATTAAGGGGCCCATAGTGTGCCAAGAGAATTGAATACACCATTAGACCACCATCACCAGCTTGAACCACTGACACAGGGCAGGGTGGATCTATGATGCCATGTTGTTTATGCCAAATTCTGACCATATCACCTGAAAGGTACCATTTACTGCTCATATCTACTTAAGCTGAATGGGTAGAGTCGAGTAAATAGTGTTGAATGCGGCTGCTGAACGTTTTGCAGATTTGTTTTTGTTTAACCTGTTAAAA
The DNA here is from genome assembly GCA_033118015.1 of Loricariichthys derbyi. Lineage (NCBI taxonomy): Eukaryota > Metazoa > Chordata > Actinopteri > Siluriformes > Loricariidae > Loricariichthys > Loricariichthys derbyi. The sequence goes on along the minus strand of JAVSBU010338981.1, from coordinate 6,425 downwards.
TTCGGTAATTTACGCTCAAAATCATTACCTAGAGTTATAGAGTTTCAGTTGTCATGGAAATTACCAAATACTGCCGAAGACGTGACGTCACATGCTGTAAAAAAAAAAGATTCATACTGTAGCGACGCAGGAAAAATAAGAACGCTGTTTTGGTCGCGGATAAAGAGGATTCATCTCGTGTGGGGAACACAAATTGCTAAAAATCGTAGTGTGACCTATTTCGCATGGAAAATCTCACCCATCGCGAATGCTACATCACACACGGACCGATTTCCGATCTCATCAGCTTCTCAGCAAGATTTCAGTGAGTGGTCTATTTTATTGCACTAAATGCCATAAAATTGGCTAGTTCATGCGAGATTTTATTGCTGTGGCACTTAATTAACCCAATCAGATCGATAACTCACAGCCAAATAAGACCACTCCAAGGGACCTTGAATATCTCTGCAGAAATTGAGACTCAAAAGATCAGGCTATGCTTTTTCAATCTTCTGCTGTTCAATTTTGGTGAGCCCATGAAAATTGTAGCCTCCATTACCTGTTCTTAACTGACAGGAGTAGCATCTAGTGTGGTCTTCAGCTACTCTCTGAACTCTCTGGCCAAAAAAAAAAAGGTTACACGAATATTTAGTTGGAGCACCTTTAGCTTTGATTATGGTATGCATTCACTGTGGCATTGTTTCCACAAATTTCTGCGATGTTACAACATTTATTTATGTTCAGAGTTGCATTAATTTTCCCCCAAGATGATAGGAGATTTGATGATGGGAGATTTGGACCACTAAGCAAAGCCTTCTCCAGCACATCCCAATAATTCTTACGTCTGGTCTGGACTCTGTGGTGGCCAATCCTGTGTTGTCTCATGCTCCTTGAACCAACCTCATAATTTGAGCCCAATGAATGTTGGTTTTCTTATCTTGGAATATGCCTGTGCCATCAGGGAAAAATGTCCACTGACCTGGTCGTTCAGTATATTCAGGTCAGTCAGCCGACCTCATTCTTTGGGCTTTTTTGCCAGGCAATGTTTTTGTTTCATAGTTCAATGTGTTGTGAATTCAGAGATGCTTTTCTGCATACAAGTTGTTACTTGAATTACTGTTGCCTTTCTATTAATTCAAACCAGTCTGGCCATTCTTGTCTCACCTCAGGAATCAACATGGAATTTTCACCCAGAGAACTGCCACCCTCTGAGACACTCTGCTGTATTTCAGATCTCTCCAGATCCTCCAGGAATCTAGAACGTCTTTTGTGGAAGATCTCTTGGGTTTATCCATAATTATTTGCTATTGGATTTAAGATTAAGAGACTGAAGCAAACGTGGAAAGCTTCACTTTGTGGGCACTAGCTTTCCAACCAAATTTGTTAAACTTATTTATCCTGGTAATTAATTAACGCAATGAGAACATGTAATACATTTAATTTGGTTCCTAGGGATTTAGGAGGAAAACTGCTGAATAACATTACAGATCCTAAACCCATAATTATCAGAGGGGATTAGGCTTCCATCTGTATATCCATCTTTCCTTTTATCCAAAAGTCACCATACGTGTTGTCAAAAAGATCTAGTTGTCTGTACCATATTTTTCTAGTTCCAGCACTGTTTAGTGAACACCACAGACTGTGTTGGTTATCAGATGAAAGGGAAGGCTTACATTTAGCACATCTTTCAAATACTTTGCTGTCACAGAGGTGGTGTGTAATTTGAGATGATAGCTTGAAACTTGCTGAACATGCTAACTTTGGCAAAGCCATGGTACTTGGAAAAAATACCTTCCCAGCCATTCTCCTCAGGGAAGAGCCGCCAAGTACACGTGTCGTCTTCCAAGCAGTCGGATTAGAGCTCCAGTTGCTTTAAATTTCTTAATTATTTACCTAACATTGTACATGGATATTTTTTTTCTAATTATTTTTAGAGTCAGGTCAACCTGTCTTGTTTTATTTGAGTATTCCCTAGGGATTTTGACACATCACCTCACTGAAATAAGAATTATAGGAGAAGATACAGTATACTATATACAGCTCTATGTTCACTTTCAAATATAACTATTTTTCCCTAAGGTCAAACCCAAATTTACTCTTCATATACGTGCTCAGATTAAAAATTTAATAATGGCTAGCTCAGCTTACCAATTTATATAAAACTGTCTCACAAGCCAGAAAAGGCCAGTACACATGAGCCAAGCAAATTAAATGGTGGGTTGAAATGTTACTGTATACCCATTGATATTTTTTCTTCTGAAATCAGGTGCCAACAATTCTAAAATGGGCTAAATCGCCATTGGAATTTTGGCCAGGAAAAGAGAGACAGAAATAACACAGAGAGCTCCTCCAGGAGCTGTGGGAGTAGACAGCTGAACTCACTGAACAAGCCTTCTTTACAGACGTTCAACCACTGTATCGTAAATGTCATCTTTAATTGGCACTTGGAGCACTGAGAGACTCCTGTCATCTCTGGAAAGGTTACTATAGCAGTAGTGCTACTGATATCAGCAACACCTTCGATCTGATGACTTCATGTCTCCATGTCTCATTCTCAAAAGCCCCTGGTTGACCATACACCAGTGTCTAAGGCTGCATTATATGAGATCATGGTTTTTTGGCTGTAAAGTCCTCTGACAAAGCTTAAAACTACCAATAAAAGACAACAGCAAACATTTCATTCAATAAGTGGCCATTCAGAAATACAAGGGACTAAGAAAGCTGAGTAAAGAACTGAAACTAGGTACTGTAACTAAACAAACGCATTAAGCTGCAGTACTTCAGTATTTTCCAGATTATAAAGTGCACCAGATTATAAAGCACAGTATCAATGAATGGGTCTAATTCCATATATAAGGTGCATCTGATTATCAGCAAAACAAAACAGTCAGATAAGTCAAACTTTATTCAACTCATTCAGATTAACTCTAAACATTGCTCAGTTGTTTAAAAAAAACCCCAATACACTCACTTTTTCAGTTCACTCCTCTTCCACAAATCCACCAAATTCTTCATCCTCAATGTTTGAGGTAAATAGTTGGGCGATTTCTACATCATTCATGTCTGGATCTCTCTCGTCATTATCCGAGTCAGTCTCATTGCTGTTACTTATGTGCTTAGTGATGATTCTGCCCTTTATGAAAGTTCAAAGAGAGTTGAATAGAGACTACAGAGACGCTTCTACCTGCTGCTCTCTGTTCAATAACCCACTGTTCAAGTTTGTCCTCTAACTTGCGCTTTATTCCCTCAGAAACTCTGTTTGGTCGGTTTGGTTTTAATTTCAATCTGTAGAGTAAAACACTCAAGCAGTTTCTCCCCTAACGTTACTTTGCAGCCAGGTCCCATAAAACAGCATTTAGATGCGCATTAAAACTCTGTGTAGATGGCGTGACTGACATTTCTCCAAGTGCAGATAGCGAGACCACGATAACTCCGTTTGGTCTTCTTTACTTGGCATAGGTCGTCATCTTGCTTCCTCCACTTCCGCAGCATTGAGTCATTAATGTTGAATTCTCTCATAGCTGCTCTATTCCCGTGTTCTACTACGTACCTGATAGCCTTGAGTTTGAAATGGGCTTCGTAAGCATGTCTCTTAACAGGTGCCATTTTAGGGTCCTAACAGACACACCATAATATTATGTTGAAGTACATTACGTATTACTCCGCAAGGCCCCTGAATACAGTAGCCGTAATGCTACAACCATCCATCAAGCAGTGCTTCATAGCTTACAAAAGTCATTCTAAAACAACATTTTTGACAGATTTTTGAGCGCTGTGTACCACATAAAATTGGTCAGTAAGCACAACCAGAATCCATATATAAGGTGCACTGGATTATAAGGTGAACTGTTGATTTTTTATCAAATTAAAGGATTTAAAGTGCACCTTATAGTCCGAAAAATACGGTACTTATAAGTTTCTCCATTATAAATCATAAGAAAATGGTATTTTCCAAAATAAAAAAACCCATCTGTTACCAGAATGCAATAAGCATTGGCCACCAGTTCAGTTTCTGTACTTAAGGGCAATTACATCAGCACTGTTTGTCAATTTGGGCACTCTATTTCTTCTAAACAAATGCATTTTAAATTAGCCTGCACAAACCGTTCATTAATTCAAAAATACTTTAAAACAAATAATTTTTAAAAATAACTTACAGTTTAAGTATTAGAACAATGTTAATGAATGCTGCATAAAATTTTATAAATGCAAAAAACACTCAACATTTCTAGTTAGAGATACTCATTCAGTTCAGAGTAATGGGACTGTAATAGGAATTTTAGTAGAGTAACTTTAGTCAATGCTATTTTTAAAAGTATTTGGCATGATTGTTATACATAGAAAACTACCCCGATGCTTGACATACAACTTGTATACAGTTACATGCCAATGCTCCTCTGAGTACACCAACAGTTGAGATGCAGCAAAACTAACATGAAGCAATGAAACATGGCACAACAAAGGCTTTGAAACTGAAAGGAAAATTAATCTGAACACCCCACAAAAATTATTTTTTCTTACTCTCTACGCTCCGCTCATTCCAACTGATGCCCAAGTGAAAGGGTGGCTGATTATGGCAGGGTAAATTCTCGTTCCCCTCGACAAATACACACAAGAGTTGTTTTATATTCCAGAGACTGCAGAGTGTGTGAAAAAAGACCATTAATAAATAAATTAAAGAAAAATAAAGAACATGCAGATAAGACAATTTAAATGGTTTAGGCAAATAGATTCACTATTACTTTATCCAGTCCATTTTACACCGATTTTCTTTTGAAGATTCTTTCTTTTTCGTTCTTTCTTTGAAGTTGTCAGAAGATGTAGTTACCTTAGGCATAATGATGCAGTCCAGTTTGGCTTGGTATGGCAGCTCAAGGATGATATTTATAACTCTTCAATAGTGCTAAAATTACCTGCAGCATTGTGCTAAAAACAACCATGCCTGTCAGCACACTCAGTCACTGGAAGTCATGGAACAGGCCTAACAAAGATAACTCTTGCACTTTTGGCCCTCTTAAAAATAAATACTTGTGTTAAGGATCTTTCTTTCTAATAAGAAAGAAAAATATTTTGTGTAGTCTGAAAATCTTGCATGTTTCCATTCTTTTTAAAGAATTAGGCGAATCAGTGCATCTCTTGATACAAGTAGCATCTTAACATCTCGCCACGTTTGATGGCCATTAGATTACACAAAATGGATGGCTTATTGGATGGAGGGAAGTAGGGTGATTAATGACTGGATTGGCTTGCTAGTTTGTCAGTCACTTGGATGGACAGACTATTGGAGGGATATTTGGATAGATTTAAGATGGATCTAAGATTTTCTACAACCTGGGAGACAAATTATGTAAAACACTTTGTGATTGTCATTCATATTAACATCTACTTAAAACATTAAAACATGACAAGCGAATGACATTATACCAAATGCCATATAAAACTTCTTTTAAAAAGAGGCACTTTGTTGGTATAGCAATCTAACACGGAGCATGGATCAGGTTAGAGTTTGAGTCAAGAGCCAAGTCAGGAGAGGCAAGTCTCAAGTCCTAAACATTACATCCTATTCCAGTGACTAAATACCAAATGGGACTGTTTTATTATTCTATCAGCCAAACTAAACAATCTAACAATGTATTCATAATGAGAAACTGTCATGACTACTGAGACATTTTTTGACAAGAGCAGCTAGAAAAAAATTAAAATCAACAATTTAAATGCTGTGCTGCTCACATTAGATAGTGTTCATCATTAGCCCATCAAGCTAGTTAATTACTATGTAAACTACATAAGCACAGGCATACCATTCTGTGTGTAGCCTCAATTGGCAAACTAAGTTTAAAGTTGTTGCATTTCCATTTCCATCAGTGATCTTCATCCAGGCTTCTCCACAAGGGGTTTTACAAGAGCAGGCCATTCTACCTTATGGACCCTCCTACTCTACCTTACGATAAACTGCAATCTTAAAATCTTAAAAAGCTCCGCTCTACCTTAAAACCACAAATCACTTATCACAAAATACTTCTAATTAAAGGCCCATTGGTTTACGATGCCGTCATTCTGAGCCGTAAAGCAATCAAAATGAAGAACGCGCATCTTATTCATCATGGTTTGGACAATAACCACCTGTGTCGTATGTCAAGTTTTAGTTTAGAATGCCTGCTATTCACTGGAAAAGGTGTCAATCAATTCTAGGACTTCCAATCGAAGCTGTGAACTGTTTTGTAAGTACATCCCCCAACCAACGTCATCACTCAGAACCTCACACCATAGGTCAGATACAACCGTAAGGAAAGCAAACCCGGTGTTTTTAGCCAATTATCTATAAGAAATTTAAATAAGGACATCCGTAGCTGCAATCATGTACAAAAACTATGTGAAAACTCTCACCATGTGGATAATATGGGCTTATAAATATTCTAAGTTTACATATTGAACAAACACCAGAG
>JAVSBU010338971.1:0-10739 GCA_033118015.1 Loricariichthys derbyi | reverse complement strand
ATTATTATTATTATTATTATTATTATTATTATTATTATTATTATTATTATTATTATTATTATTATTATTAATAAACAAGGGTGAGATGTACTGTAATACCTTCGTAATTGGTTCTAAAATGTAATGAACTGAACTGACGGAATGCACAGTGAAAAACAAATAAAGCAGAATTAAAAATAAAAATACAAATTTGTTCTATGAAAGATTGATGCCCTGCCTAGGGTTTTTCCTACCTTGCACCCTGTTTTGGTGGCTAGACACTGGTTTTCACGTGACCCTGACTAGGATGATGAAGCAAATATGAATGCATGAATGAATTAATGACATTTGATCTGAAAATGTAGGTTTAATATGTACGTAAATAAAAGCATATTTAAAACCAAGTAAAGGGGAAAAAAATAACATTTAATTATTATAATAATTTTCATTTAGTTGGTTAGGCATTTTGAACAGAACAGTGTTGAATGTTACCCCTGAGGTGAAAGATGAGCTCACTAAACTTGACATCTGAACAGTAAGCAAATAAATAAAATGAAAAAGTGATGAAATAAAGTCCCAGGGTACTTCCATGTCTCATCAGCAATGAGTAACCTCTCTTCTTACAAGAAAAAGCCACAAGGCAAATTGCTACTATGCTCTTTAAACAAAAATCATTTATATTGCTTTTCATCAGTCCCTTGTGAGCTCCTTTGTGGCAGAATCTTTAGCACTGTTTATATTTTCATTAAGGAGAAAGCCATTTCTGGATTTCTATATTTAATATGTTTATGTTATTAGGTTTGCCAGCTGTTCCTTTGGTAGTATCTAACTAAAAACAACAGATTTATTTAATGAGAATGAAACAAAAGTACAATTACTGTGCTGTAACTGTTAAAATATTATATCATTGCCAACTCATATTCAGGACTTTTACTGGCACCTCTTAATATTAAAAAAAAAAATAAAAAATAAAAAAAATTAAAAAAAAAAATAAATAAATAAAATAAAATATTCAATATACATTTATTCATCTTTTAGTACATTATGCTGTCATGCCAAATGCCAACATGATGGCACAAGTTTTCTTATAAAACTTTCATAATGCGGGGGGCAAGGTGGAAAAGGAGGACCCAAATGTAGACAGCTTCATGAATAAGGGTAGGGTTAATTAAACGTAAAATAAGGCAACCAAAGAAGCAATGGGAAAAACAATACAAATAAAGCCCAAAAAATAAAGCCAAACTGGCTAGCCCCCAATGGCTGACGAGGCTATGGCGTGCAGCAATGCCTAGAACACGTCCAAGGTAAAGTGGACCCGGTTTTACGGCCAGCGTACCAGTCCGGCCAAACACACAGTGTGGGACTGTTTTTATTGCCAGATGTACCAAACTGGCCAACCACAGGGATGAAAGGGTGGCACAGTGCAAGGAGGGCACAGAGCCCGAGGGATGCCCCACCTATGACATCAGGTGCCCTAGTGGTAACCCCATGTGGATCCTCATGGGTAAACCGATTTGGATCATGCTGCGCAGAGATGCAGCTGTCTGTCCCTCCACTAACAAACTACACCCTGATGGTCGCCTCAGGCCTCCAGACCTTACTCCACCCTCCCTCTACACTTTCTTTGGTGCCAAGAACGAGACTGGTGCCGGTGCCTACTGTACATCTCGTAGTTGTGCAGCAAATGCGGGCTGCAATGCACCAACTCGGGACATGCCTAGCATATAACGGTGGAAACAACGACATTAAATATAACCCCGTCTAACACCCCACATTGGCTACGTGAGCTGCGGCGAACCAGTACGGTCGCTGGGTCAACAGACATAGAAAGATCTTACCTTTACCAATGGCCCACAATGACTGGTTCGTGCGGCTGGCTTTTACAAGCTAATCACAACTGAACTCAATGTAAGGTTTTCATTTCCACATCCACGATCGCTAACCATGTGTGCATGGGACACAGAAACTTCACTGGGCTCAGTGTGACCTCAGGCCCACTCCAGACTGCCCATGCTAATCGGAGCAAGTCTGGCATGGATCCTGAAAAAAAGCATCTATGAGGATAAATATTTTTCTGTACAGGTATGTTCTGTCTGTCATCCAACTGATCAACATCTTTTCACTTAAATAAATTATTATAAGAAATAGAAATCTGCCTTTTAAGTCGAGACATAATGGCCATAAACATACTGAAAATGACAAACACACTGTACAGTAATGCCCGACATATAACGTCATAATTGTTATGAGGGGATGAGATGGCAAGGACCTCAAGTGCAGAACTAGAGGCCCAATTGGCCTAAAAAAAGAGAGAGAAGTATTAGTATTAGTGATGAGCCATTCAGCCACTTGGGGAGCGAATGTGGCCAGGGAATCTAAAAGGGAAAACACCAAAACTGAGATAGGTAGGATGTAAAACACAAGGGGACATGGTCAGAAAGCACAGAAGCTGGCCATAACAATAGCAGCCAGAGGGCGGAATGCCAAAATGGGCAAGGAACTGGCACTGCTGGGGGAGAAAGAGCTTACCCTACCCCAAAGTCTGTTACATTGGGTGGAACTCTACCAGGAAGACCATTACCTGCTGTCCCTGGAAACTCATGGCGGTGTGCTGCCAGAGGATGTGCAGAGTGGCAGGTAGTGGTAGAAAGAAACAGCACTAAAGGCTAAAAGGTAAAGCTAAGTAGCGGTCTAGCAGTTGAGCATGATGTGGAGACATGGTGCCTGATAAGGGTGCGACAAGAGACCCTGTTCAGATGGGGCTTAAATAGCTCTTGAAACAGATAACAGAACCCTAAGTTGTAGTCTTCCCAGGGCACATTTATTGTGACTTCACAGCCCTCTAGCTTTGGGCCATGAAATAGTGGGTCTCCTGATAGTACTCCCACCTCCAGAGGCAGCCCCTGATGTTCCCATACCTGCTGTGTGGTTCCTCTGGAACACACAGATAAGTTCTGGATTGAGGATGTTGCTTGCTGGTACCATGGAACACTCTCCAGGGCGGTACCCCTCCTAGTCCGTGAGGTACTGGGTGCTCCCTTGTACCCGATGGGAATCCAGCAGCTGCTAAATGGTATATGCCGGGGGCGCCCTTGATGAGCTGGTCGTAGTGGTGTATTGGTAGTGCCACGGCATAGGAACACTTTGAGCCGAGATACATGGAAGGTCTGTTACACTTTCATGGCGGTGGGAAGCTCAAACCAGTAGGTGACCAGGTTAATCCGGCAAGCTATTTTGAAGATACCCATGTACCTCTGAGCCACTGATGCTGCTTTCATAGGGCTGGCATCATTGCTGCTAGTGTATATGTTGTATGTGGTTACCAGTGCATATGGTGGAGTAATACATGAAACGCTTTGGTCAGAGTGCCATTATCATGCAATATTGGCACTCCTAGATCTACTTTCAACCAATTAAATTGTGGGGTCGGAATTATCTGTGGTAAAATTAGTAATTATTAAAGATTCATAGGTTAATTGCTTTCTTGTGTAATGGCAGTATATTATTTTGCTGCACTCAAGCATATCCCATTTGGACTTTGACTCGGACATTCCATTGTAGCTCTGGCTGTATGTTTATGGTCATTGTCCAGCTGGAAAGTGAACATGAATGGCTGTTCCTGCTTCTAACAGGTTTTCCTACAGGACTGTTTTGTATTTAGCTCCATCCATCTTTCTATCAAGTCTGACCAGCTTCTCTGTCTCTGCTGAACAAAATCATGCCACAGCATCATGCTGCCACCATCATGTATTACACTGGGATGGTGCGGTGCAGTGTTAGTTTTCCACCGCACATAGCGCTTTGCATTTAGGCCAGAAATTTGGTCTCATCTGACCAAAACACCTTCTTCCACATGTTTGCTGTGCCTCATAGATGACTTGTAAAACTGCATGTGAGACTTGTTATGGCTTGCTTTCTTCTTGCCTCTCTTCCATAAAAGTTGTATTTGTGGAGTACACAAATAATAATTTTCCTATGGACAAAATCTCCCACCTGAGCAGTGGACTCTACAGCTCCTCCAGACTGACCATGGGCCTCTTGACTGCTTCTCTAATTAGTACTCTCCTTGCCTGTTCTGTCAGAGTAAGTGGACAGCCATGGCTTGGTATGCTTACAGTTGTGCCATACTCCTTCAATTTTCTGAGGACAGATTTATCAGTGCCTCGTGAGATGTTCAGAGCTTGGAATTTTTATAACCTAACCCTGCTTTACACTTCTCCACAACTGTATCCCTGACCTGTATGGTGTGTCCCTTGGTTTTTTTTATGCTGTTTAATCACTAGTGTTCTCTAACAAACCTTCACAGAACAGCTGCACAGTAATTATACTGATAATAAATTACACACAAGTGAACACTAGTTACTAATTAGGTAACGTTTGAGGTGATTGAGTGTCACACTTTTTAGATTTTTATTTATTAAAAAAAAAAAAAAAAACAACTTTGAAAACAATGTATCGTTTCCTTTTCTCTTCACACATACTTGCTACTTTGTGTAGGTCTATGACAGAAAATCCTAATAAAATACATTTAAGTTTGTGGCTGTAAAATAAAAAAAAAATGTGGAAAGGTTTGAGAGGTATAAATACTCTTGAAAGGCAATGTAATTGGTCAAGTTGGTTAGCTCATATTTGGACTAGAGACTGTTGTAACTTGATTTGATGTTTACTGTAAATGGTATTCGTATGTACAGTATACTGTATGTCTCTCCTATTGTAAGCAGTACTTCTTTGTTTGTTTCCCCGCTACTTGTATGTTCTTTCTCACCTATAACTACAAAAACTGGTTCACATTCATGCATTGAGTTCATTCATAAATCTGTCTATCAATCAATTTTTGTCTTCCAACAAGCAAAAGTATCAGTCCTTTCAATCACTTAACAGTAATCAGAAGTAATTGTATCTGACACATTTATGTATCATTTGAATGCAGTTTTGCTGGGGGAAAAAAAAAAAAAAACAACAAAAAGAAAACATTATATTTACAATATAACAGCGCAAAAAAGGCTAGTGAAAATAAAGGTTCACAAACTTCCATGCACCACTCTATGTTGCTATCAGCTTTGAATATGTAGAGGCTGTAATGTTTGCCCACTTTTCTTTGCAAAATAGCTCAACCTCAGTCAGATTTATGGATAATTTCTGTGAACAGCAATTTCCAATTCTTGCCACAGATTCTCAATGGGATTTAGGTCTGGACTATGACTGGGCCTTTCTAACACATGAATATGCTTTGATCTAAACCAATCCATTGTGACTGTAGCTGTATGTTTAGGGTTGTTGTCGTTTTGGAAGATGAACCTCCACCCCAGTCTTAAGTCTGCTGCAGCCTCTAAGAGGTTTTGCTCTTGGATTGCTCTGTGATTAGCTACATCCATCTTTGCATCACCTCTGACCAGCTTCCCTGTCCCTGCTGAAAAAGCATCCCCACAGCATGATGCTGCCAACACCATGTTTTATGGTGGAGATGGTGTGGGGCATTGTACGTTTTCCTCCACACATAGCGTTTTGCATTTAGCCTACAAGTTCAGCTTTGGTTTCATCTGACCAGAGCACCTTATTTCACATGTTTGCTGTGTCATTTATGTGGATTGTGGCAAACTACAAGTAAGACAACAAAAAGTAAAACATTTTGTCTTATTGTATTGGGTTCTCTTTAGCTACTTTTGTTTAGTTAATATTTACGCAGAACTACACATAAATATGTAAACCCTTTAGACATTTCGGTACCTTTTCACCTCTGATTTACTGTGATTAGTTTCCAGCGACGGTTCTTCAAAGAGAAATCAGGAAACTTAGACTTAATGAGAGCTCGGAGAAGGTAGATCGTAATTACTTTTGAAACATTTGGGATCGAGAGCTATGTTTTTCCTAATTAAAATCTAATGTTCTTTGAGATACTCTGTTTAAATTTTTCCCACACACAACACAAACCAAGGACTTTGGTACTTCTGAGACTCACAATAACAATGATGTTAATTACAGATCTACTGATGAGATGCATAGACTTCAGGTTTCAAATAATTGTGATGCTTGAGTAAGGAGACAATGCATGGCTTGGATTCTTAGTGATTGGCAGTTTATGGGCATGGTTCCTTTTTTTGTGAATTTAGTGTGGCATCATGTCAGTTCTCATAGGGAGATCTGCGAAGATCGATGATTTGTCGCATTCTATTGTGAGGGCTTCAGTCTAGTAATTAGCGGGTAATCAGATCTAATTACACCCTTCACTTCTGCTAAGGTCATCATGCTTGAAGCAGAGGCTTTCAACAGAGATAAGAGAGCCAGGCAGAGATGACATGTAGTAAAGACCGAGAGAAAATTCAGCAGGTCCTAATTGGAATCAAATTCTCCCTATCCAAAACCATACACAATAAGCGTTTTGCACCTACTGATGTTTCTTACTGTAAGCTGATGAAATACACCCTGCTGTGTACTCATTTATGTGAAAGAAAGGACTGGGCAAGAGATGTATTGCAGAGGCTGTATGAGATACAGCAATTTCCTGCCATTAAGGGCAATCAGTTCTCTCCCCAATTTTCCGTTTGCCATGTATGTGTCACACAGGTCCATCTTCCCATCAGTAAAGCTACATAAGAAAATGGCTATTGATTTATGAACATAAGTATAGGTACTCCCCATTTTATGATGGAGATGCATTTCAACAAATCCATCGTATATTGGCTCTATTGAAAATCAAGGATTTTGATATCTAAACATTAATCCCAATAAAAATACATTTAATTTGTGGATATAGCATGGGGAATATGGAACAATTCAAGGGTTATGGACAATTTTGCAAGGCACTGTATATCCTAGAGTAGCCTATATTTAATTAAAAAAAAAAAAAAAAAAAAAAAGGTTTAAACATGGTTGCGACCTTCCCTTAATATATTTCCCTTCATGCATCACCCTTGCCATGTCACTCATTATGCTGGAAAGATTATAGCGCTTAGTGAATGCGTTTTTAAACACGACTGCCACCATTGCTACAGTCATTAGCATAAAGCTGATTTTAAAAGAAAGTATTTAATGTTTTATGTATTGCATTGAATAATGTATAGAAAGTGAAAAATGAATGATTATTGAGCAATTACAGCTTCTCCTCAATACATTTTCCATCCAATTAGGGCTCTACTCATGAAGCCATATCCCAAATCGAGTGTCGAGCAAAACCTACCCTAAAACACGATTAAACCAAGTATATTTGTCATGATTGTGGGTGACTAAGGACCTAAACACTGAGGGTGAATGCCAGAGGGTGTATAATTAATGCACGTAGGGTGAGGACACCTTAGGTGGGTCCCAGCTGACCCTACACTGCCTAAAGCCCTGTCAATTATCTCGGCCCTCCTGGTTCTTACTCCGTCTCCCCCCTTGACAGGAGAGCCCGTACCTGTATCCCTACCATAAAGGGTAACCACCAGAAATGTCGCCCAAAACAGACGGAGGAAGGAAATAGGTGAAGTAACAAAAATAGCTAGACCAAGCTCAAGTGCACAAAACCAACAAAAGAACCAAAGTGGATGGGAGAACTGAAATACCAACATGCAAAAAGAAACTCAAAAGGCTGCTATTTACAAACCAGAGTGCGAGGCATGAACACAAAATGCAGAGACAAAGAAAGACAAACTTTAAAGCTTGCGAGAATAACCGAAATCGAAACAAAGCGAGAACCCAAAAATGCATACACAACCCAAAGTGGTAACACAAAGTGATATATGATAAAGCGCTATGGAAACATGCCAACAAACTGACGCATGGCGTGATCAGGGTCGCGACGAGAAGCCCTGCTGGACGCCTTATTGATGTCCGGATAGGTGAATCTCATATTTGCTGATCAGTCTCCATGCATCACTATGAACTCACTATGAACCTAGAGCGATCGACAGGCCCGCTCTGACCTCTAGTGGTCACGGAGCAGGAACTGCACCTTCTAACAATACTACAATTGAGCAAAAACATCAACATAAAGCTTATTCTGTAATAAAGTGTTGAATGCATCATGTCATTTATTGAATAATGGAATAAATAAAGCTGTATGGAAGGAGCTAGGAATTCTAAGCTGTACATACCAATCTGCTGCAACAGCCATCCTTAATGCATCATCTTTCTAGCAGAGGTCACAGTCCAAGGAAAACTTCTGCCACCCATACTGAGTGTAGCTCTTTAGCCAGCCATCTATTTATAGCCGACACGTACAGAAGTCATGTCTGAATCATCAACCTAATACTTTAGACACTCCTCGAGGTAAACACTTTCACAATCTGGGAGGGCATCAAGGTTATAGTCATTCAAATCATAGGAGGTTTGAGAGACACACACTGCTTTATTTGGAAATTTTACTCCTGTCTGATCATGCTTACATTACCAGACATACCAGACTGCCACTATTAATGCAAAGCAGAAGCAGCAGTTGTTGTCATTTCTAATAGTATTATTGTATTGTGGAAAACAGCTGAAATTACAGAGGAACATGGGTAAAAGTTTGTGTGCAAAGGCAAACTTGTGAATGCAGCACAGTCCTGTGCTCTTACAATTAGTGTAAGGCTACAGATGTTACTTCAGCAAGGCAGACAAAAGTTCCTCTGACTTGCCATCCACTGTTATTAAACTTTTAACTACAATGTTTTTTTTGTTTTTTTTTTTTTGTATAATAGTTCCTTGAATTTTGGATTTCCTTCTGTTTTTTATGAGTTTTGAATTTGCAAGAGTAATAATCTGTGATCATTCTGGACTATAGTGGGAGGGTAAAAACAGGTCTGATAGGACAACTAAGCGTCTCATAAGATAAACACCTGACTTATGACATGCAATACATGAATCAAGTGGAAAACAAATACAGGAAGCAAGTGAACCATGTGAACCAAAGACACAGACACAAAGGAAGACGTGGGTTGCACATCCCTCTGAGAACCAAGATACACTAAAAAAACACCAACAAAGGTAGGGTGACAAGCATATCACCGAAACATCAGATTCCCAAGGAAATATGATTGCAAGGAAGAGTGCATTAGCATGCAACCCAAATTCAAGGTAAAACTCTAGGGAAAAAGTTTGAGAAGGTAAGCCGATGCATTGTGACAACTCAAATTTCCTTGTAGAATAATAAAAGTCTGTCTTTTATTATCCCACTACCAGCTTTTATCTTAAAGCTGAACAAAATGGTGGTGCTGGAAAGGCGAGACTTTCAGTACGCTTTAATAATGTCACACACAACTCATATGTGCCACACTGATGAGAGGAAATGAGTGGCGGGTGTTAATGATCAGGCAAGTTTAACTATTTCCTCTGCTCCACAGCACTAGATGGCATGGGTATTGGATGAGGAATTGGTGATCATAGCAATAGATTTAGTTGATATACAGTGGGACCTTTATTCATTGTCAAATCATTTCAGAATTCTTGTCAACTGCCAAGAACGATGAGTACCAAGCAAATATTTCCCATAAAGAATCATGTAAATTGAATTCATACAATCCAGAATCCAGGAAAAACTAAAGTGTATCCAGTATTATATGCATTTACAGAGTTGTACTGTACAGATGCTTCCTGATTTACGATAGGATTACACTGCAAGACATCCATCATAAGTTAAATGTATCATGAACCAAGGAGATGAATATAGTTTATAGTGTAGCATAGCAGAGCTGACATTAAATAAACGTTAAATAAACATCAAACTGTTTTAGAATGGCTTTGGTAAGCTACGCAGCCGAAGTGCTTGATAGATTGTTGGAGCATTAGGGCTACCGTAGTCAGGGGCCTCTTGGAGTAATACATAATGTACTTCAACATAATATTATGGTGTGTTTGTTAGGACCCCAAAATGGTGCCTGTTAAGAGACATTCTTATGAAGTAGATTTCAAACTCAAGGCTATTGAATTCGATGAATTCTGAATTGGTTGAGTACCGAGGTAAAACTGTACTTCATGTCAGTCATTCAAAATGATGACGCACATACTTTTACAGTTGAGAGGGAAGTTTAAATTGTGTACTACTTTTAGCTGTAGAACAGTGTTTTATCATCCTGTAGGTCTCACACACACACACACACACACACACACACACACACGGATTTCTACTTTTAGACCCTGTGCTCATGGATTTACAGTACTCATTGGCTGCATCACAGTGCAACAAAACAACACTATGCACTGGCTGTACATATATAAGCAAGTTAAAAAGTTAAAAGACAATTTTTTATTTCCTATTATTATTTATAACATTTTAACCTCAGCTGTTATAGTGAATTGACACTAATTGGGTGGTTGTTAAATGGGACTTACCTGTGTATTTTATGTTAATGTTGATTATCTTTTTCTCTTTTTATTCATAATTCATGTATTTCCTATAGAAGACCTTATTGGTGGCATTTAAAGTTTATTCTGAACTTCTAAAATTAAGCATTAAGAACAGGGACAATGCATTGCATCTTTATTTAAATTTCTCCTTCTCTATCTACATGCATAATTCATAAGCAGCACTGCAGCTGGGAAACATTCTGTGAACTGCTGAGTGTCAGAGCGGATGAAATCATTTCATATGCATGTCGATGTGCTCCAGAGGGGCACTTTAAATGTTACTGCATCCAAATCACACATCTCTGTTTCAGAGAAATGCTTTCCAAAATACCTAAAGAGAAGCAGCATGCTTCACCCATCCCTTTTGATGCATTGGATGTCATTTATTGTAACCGTCAATATAGTTTAAAGCACATGGCAAAATAAAAAAAAAATAAATATATATACAGTATATATAT
>JAVSBU010338952.1:0-10740 GCA_033118015.1 Loricariichthys derbyi | reverse complement strand
TAATGAAGATTGGCCACCAGGCTGGTCCAATTTAGCCATGAAACCTCCCACACTAAAATGACAGGTGTTTCAGTTTCCCAGCCAGAGAAGGGTATCGGACTGATCCAAAAGTGCATGTTTTCCAAGCTGGGGAGGACATTGATAATAATCTGTTTTGAACGGCTAGCAAAACCCTGGGGATGTCCAAGTGAGGAATGGGCTTGACGACTTGTTCCTTCCCTGACAGGCAAGGCCCTTGAAACATATATGGCCATGGATGATGAGATGTCCAATTCCTATCCTGATCTGAGGGAGGCACTGCTTTTAAAATTTGACATATCTCCTGAGACCTATCATCAGTGATTCAGGACAAGGATACCATCAGGAGAGACACCAAAAGAGACCTATAACTGCCTGTACAGCCTTTACTGTTGCTGTATGAAACAAGAATAGAGGAGTAAGTAAGAGAATAGGGAGCTCATCATGTTGGAGTAGCTACTGTGAGTCCCACCAGCAGATGTCCATACCTGGGTCCAAGACCATGAGCCTGCTGACTGCTGCAGAGTTGGCTCAACAGTATCTGAATGCGTGGCGCGGTTGGCCACATTCCACAGCAACACTGGCCAGAGGACCAAAGTTTCCTGAAGGCATCTTCCAGCCTTATGGACAACAAGGGTAACCTAAAGACATGCAAGATGGACAGACAGCAAAGGTACTGTGATTTTTTTTTTTAATTATTTTTTTTTTTTTTTTTTTTTTTTTTTTTGTTGCCAGCAAGGACATAAGGCGTCAATATGCCCTCATAGGAGACCAAAGCTGTCTAGTTACTGTTATGTTCCAAGAGAGGGAGATGTGGACTTGCACAACAGACATGACAGTGACCAATCAATCTGGCAAAATGTCTCTAAGTAGTTTATGGAACTCCAAGGACATTTTGGTAGAGGTTAATGGGCAGCCTCTGTGTGCTTTGTTGATTTGATAAAGTGAATGACGTTGATAAAAAAGGGGTTGGGTTCTGCCACCTAGAGTGATTGATTATTCCAAGCTAATAAAAATACAGTGTGTACATGGTGAGGGAAAGGAATATACTACAGTTGATATTACTACTGGGGTCTATGACAATGGGTTTCTGTTGTGGGTCAGGGTGGTTAATGATTTGCCAAAAGACATGGTAATAGCAAGGGACTTTCCTCTGTTGTCTGAATTGCTCAAGGGGATACAGTCCAATGTTAATTAATCCTGTGCAGTCTTGACATGTTCCCACACAAAAGAAGGTATTGAGCCACTACCGGCTATGTCAGGTAGCTTGTTTGAGGGTAGGACAAAGGGACCACATAAGTCACATCAGAAGCGACAATTAGCGAAAGCACTGGGATCACCCACACACCCAGTAAACACCACTAATCTTACCAGCACTAGTCAGTGTCAGGTTCCCATAAACATGGACAATCTTCAGAGAAAGGATCCATCAAATACTCATTTATAAAGGCAAGTAGGGGAAGAGAAAGGTAATCGGTCACTTAGCTGTAAAGACCGCTATATCATTGAGAACAACATTTTTTATTTGGCTGACTCACCTGGCAACTGGTTGGTTGTCCCTACTAGCTGCTGACATTTGGCTTTACATCTTACACACACTATTCCATGGGCAGGCCACTTAAAACCCAAATTAAATCCTATCTTAGTGTTAACCAGTGCTTTTTCTGGGCTTCTGTGTATTCTGATATCCGGGAATACTGTAGTTCATGCCCTGACTGCCAAAAAACTAGACATCTTCATCATTCAGACAGAGCACCTCTGCACACCATCCCGATTATCAGAACACAATTTAAATGCATTGCAATTGATATCATAGGTCCCCTTGAGAAAAGCAGTTCTGGTTTCAGAGACATATTGGTTCTTTGTGATTATGCCACCAGGTTTCCTGAGGCAGTTCCCCTATGCTCCATCACCACCCCCAAAATCATCACTGCCCTTGTGTCACTCTTTTCTTGAGTGGGGTTTCCTGAGGAAATCCTCACTGATCAGGGCACAAACTTTACCTCTCATCTCATGTAACAATTTTATAAGCAGCTGGGAATCACCAGGATTCAGACCACACCTTATCATTCACAAACTGATAGTCTTGTTGAGAGGTTCAATCAAAGCCTAAAGTCAATTTTAACGAAATTCATGTCTGACAACGGAAAGGACTGGGACAAGTGGCTACTTTTTCTCCTCTTTGCAAACCATGATGTATCTCAAGTGTCAACTGGGTTCTTGCCATTTGAGCTTCTATATGGATGATCTGTTCAGGGACTCCTTGATCTTTTGCGCCACCAGTGGGAGAACAACCCTGAAGTGGATAAACCAGAAGGCATTGTCAACCCTGTCCTACACATGAGAGATTTGTAGAGGCCAGTCTACACATGAAGAAAGCCCAGAGTAGTCAGAAGACATGGTCTGACCAAAAAGCCCGTCTGCATGAATTTAATCCTGGTCAGAAGACCCTGTTACTACTTCCCACCTCCACTAACGAGCTTCTTGCAAAGTGGTCTTTTGAGGTCCTAAGAAAGGAAGGGCCTGTTACCTTTCAAGCTCTACATCTGGAAAAAGGGAAGAAATCACAAACATATCATGTCAACCTCATAAGAAGAAATTGAATGGAAGAAACAGATCAAACCCAACCATTTCCTTATGGCCCACCCAGTAGAAGAGGATGGTGAAGATAAGACTGATGAAGTGCCATCATGGGATTCCTCATAGGAATTCCAATAGGCTCCAATAGGCTCATAAGAGCCTATACTACGCCATCTGACCCCTCATCAACAAATGAGTTTGAGATGTGTTTCAGAATTATCCTTCCGTTTTTTGTTTTTTTTTTTGTTTTGTTTTTGTTTTTTCAGTCTAAGCCTGGACACACACAGCTGGCACAGCATACTATCCATCTTAAAGATGAACATCCCATATGGAAGAGGCCTTATCATGTACCAGAAAGACTGGTTGAACCTCTTAAGGCTAATGTCCGCATGATATTGGATTTGGGTGTCATTGAACCCTCAGAGAGTGAGTGGTGCAGCCCAATAGTGATGGTCCCCAAGCCTGATGGAACCTTGAGGGTCTGTATTGATTTCAGGAGGATCAATGCTATTTCCAGGTTCTTCTACCACCCACTGTTATTTCCAGGTTTGATGCCTACCCCATGCCCCAAGTTGATGACTTGCTGGAACACCTTGGGCACACCCAGTATAAAACAACCCTGGCCCTATGTAAAGGTTACTGGCAGGTTCCATTGGCAGAAGCATCTCGGGAATATACAGCATTCAGCACTCCCCTGAGCCTCTTCCATTTCACCGTGGTGCCTTTTGGGCTCCATGGTGCTCCAGCAACCTTTCAGCATTTAATGGACAGTGTTCTAAGAAACTGTGAAACTTACATTTCAGCATATCTTGATGACATTTTGATATTCAGCAACAACTGGAAAGACCACCTCAAGCATGTACAAGATGTCCTAGGAAGAATTGATAGAACTGGCTTAACACTCAAAGTAAACAAATATGAGTCAGGTGGAAACTCAGCACCTGGGATACCAGCTTGGAAAAGGTTTGATCCAATCACAATGAGACAAGGTGGAAATAGTCCCAGACCTCTCAACAAGAAAAAATGTGCAGTCTTTCCTTGGCTTGTTTGGACGTTATCATCAATTTATTCCACAATTTGCCACCATCGCTGCCCTCTTGGCTGAATTGACCCTCAAATCAGCAAAGAACCCAGTCTACTGGACAGAGGTTTGTGAGAGGTCATTTATGGTCCTAAAAAAATGCTCTGTGTTCCAAACCTAATCAGCCCAGACTTTTCCAAGCCATTTAGAGTTCAGGTGGATGCTTCAGCAGTTGGTCTTGGAGCATTCTTACTACATTGCACTAAAGAACAGGAACGACCAGTGTTGTACCCGAGTTGGAAGCTGCTACCTAGAGAGGCAAAATACTCCCCTCTTGAAAAAGAGGCTCTTACAGTAAATGAGCAGTGGAACATATTCATTATTATCTGCTTGTACAGTCCAAATTGGGTTGGTCAGTGGGAGCCTATTTAAGGACTCATTCACCTTATCGAGCGGGGGGTGGGTGGGGGGGGGGGGTTGTGTAGTTGACCTAGGACCCGAGACAAGGCCTTAATTGAGGTTTTGAGGAAGAAGGGTGCTTCCTCACATCCCCTGTATATGTGTTATAAATAGTATTTTGTTTCCTGTTAATATTTTCCCTTTTTTCTAATTTTTTCACCAAATGTCAACACCTTTGCTCCTGGCACTGAATACATACACTTGCACTGAACTTGTTGTTGTAGTTTGCCATTATTTTGATACCTTGTTGGAGCACACTACCCTCACCTGTGAGCAAAATGTGACAGAGGAATTTTAGCCCATTCCTCTATAGAGAAAAGCTTCAACTCTGGGATGTTGATGGATTTCTCATAGTATCTCCTCACTTCAAGTTCTTCTGCAACATTTCAATTGAATTAAGGTCAGCTGTTTTACTTGGCAGCCCAAAACATTATACTTCTTTAACCAGTCTTTGGTAGAATTACTTGTGTGCTTAGGGTCATCGTCTTGCAGCATGACCCAGTTTCTCTTGAAATTCAGTTGATGGCAAGCTGTTCTGGGCCAGATGCAGCAAAACTGACCCAAACCATGATACTACCACCATCATATTTCACAGATGCGATAAGGTTCTTATGCTGGAATTTCAGTGTTTCCTTTCTCCAAACATAACACTTTGCTTTTTAACTTTTTTTTTTAATTTATTTAACTAAAAAGTTAAATTTTGGTCTCATCCATCCACAAAACATGTTTCCAATAGCCTTCTTGCTTGTCCACATGATCTTTAGGAAACTACAGATGAGCAGCTGTGGCTTTCCCATTGTAACCCTGCCATGTACATCATTATTGTTCAGTGTTCTTCTGATGGTGGTTTCATGAGCATGTGAGCCAAAGTTAAAGACACGTTCAGTTGCTTAGAAGTTACTCTGGGGTCCTTTGTGACCTACTTTTTATAAGGGAAGGACAATCAAAGAAAAGAAAGAAAATCCAAAACAATCCTCAGGTAACATGATATAGTTTAAGGTTTTAATTATATGGTGTCAGGACGAGAGGTCTTATTCGTCCTGGCATACGGTGTCCGCTCCGCTGGAGGAGGAAGTAGTGCCCTCTAGCGGCGCGGCGTCACAGCGCATGGTGATTAGCTTCAGCTGTGTCAGGCTCTATATAAGCTGAAGAAGCAGACTCGATTACGAGCGACAATTATGGCGTTTGTCAACACGTCACGTTGATGCAGTGCACTGCTCGTATTCGTGATCGTTGGAGCAGGTGCGCTGTGGTGGAGCTTGGGATGCACTTTATCTGGCACGGTTATATCTGAGGCGCTTATGTTATATCGGCAGTTCGGGAGGCACCTAGCTTGGAAGGCTAGGTGCTGTATGTTGAGGCACATCCCAGCCCTTTCCGCGCTTAGGGAAGATGGTACCACCTGCTCTTTGTAGAGGGCAGGTGGAGTAGGTGGCTGGAGCCCCGAGGTCTGTGAGTCCTTCTATTTAGATAGGAAGGGACAGATCGTGGGCCCCCAGTGCCTGTAGGGGGCCAAGCTCTGGTGGACAGCTGGCGGGATTGCCAGTCGAAGCCCGTAACACGTCCATGCGGAATTGCCCTACTGGGAGCCCGTAAAACACCGGGGATGGTGTTTCCAGCAGCGCCGGTCCACCGTCGAGCGGCGTCCTCTTGCCTGGGGCCGTCCTGGGGCTCCGCCCCCTACGGTGCTGTTTGGGATGTGTCCTCACGGCCTCGTGCATCCCAGTTCGCACCGACCTGGGGGTCAGTCGGTTTTGGCTGTGTCTATGCTTTGGTTTCTATGTGTTGTGTGTGTTTTTGTTTAATAAAGCACCTTTTATGTTATCCCACTGTCCTGCATATTGGTCTCTTTGTGTTCAAAGCCTCCAGGGCATGATATATTGCCACTCCACCCTTGACCCAGCAGACAGTGGTTTTTGTTTGTTCCCGTCGTGGCCCACCAGCCCACCCCGGATCGGAGCTGACCCCACAGCAGGTTGTTTTTTTTTTGGTTTTTTTTGGTTCTTGGTTTTGGAGTATGGGTTTAGTTAAAATCATGGAGTATGAGGCTGTGCATGTTAGTATAAAGCTGTGCGTGTTCGTATAAAGCTGTGCGTGTTAGTATAAGGCTGAGTGTTAGTAGAGATCTGTGAGTGTTAGTAGAGATCTGTGAGTGTCAGTACAGATCTGTGAGTGTCAGTAGAGATCTGTGAGTGTCAGTACAGATCTGTGAGTGTCAGTACACATCTGTGAGTGTCAGTAGTAAGCTGCGAGTGTTGTTAGAAAGTGTGAGAGTTGTCAGAAAGCGTGAGAGTTGTCAGAAAGTGTGAGAGTGTCAGTAGAGAGCTGTGAGTAGAGAGCTGTGAGTAGAGAGCTGTGAGTAGACGGCTGTGAGTAGACAGCTGTGAGTGTTATATATTGTATGCAAGTTAATAAAAAAGGTGTGCGAGTATTAAGTGTGGAAGTTAAAATATAAAGTTATAGTATGAGTGCGACCTATAATTACTTAGAATGAAAAGTATAATTACAGTGGCGCGGGAGTAAATAAAGAGTGAGAGTTAACATAATTGTGTGCGTGTTAAGTAAATGGAGTGAAATTATTAGGTGTGCAAGTTAAAATATAATGTGTGAGAGTTAAACTATGAAGTTGTCGAGTTAATATCTAAAATGCCAAGATAAAGGGTGCAAGTCAGTGAAGAGAAGTGACTACTCTGTGAATGAGACATGAATAAACGGTGAAGAGAAGTGAATATACCGTGAAGCATGGTTATATCTGAGGCGCTTATGTTATATCGGCAGTTCGGGAGGAACCTAGCTTGGGAGGCTAGGTGCTGTATGTTGAGGCACATCCCAGCCCTTTCCGCGCTTAGGGAAGATGGTACCACCTGCTCTTTGTAGAGGGCAGGTGGAGTAGGTGGCTGGAGCCCCGAGGTCTGTCAGTTCTTCTATTTAGATAGGAAGGGACAGATCGTGGTCTCCCCAGTGCCTGTAGGGTGCCAAGCTCCGGTGGACAGCTGGCGGGATGGCCGGTCAAAGCCCGTAACACGTCCATGCGAGACATGACCAGTGGCGTCGCATGGTTGGGAAGTGCCCTACTGGGAGCCTGTAAAACACCGGGGATGGTGTTTCCAGCAGCGCCGGTCCATCATCGAGCGGCATCCTCTGGCCTGGGGCCGGCCTGGGGCTCCGCCCCCTACGGGGCTGTTTGGGATGTATCATCACGGCCTCATTCATCCCAGCAAGCACCGACCTGGGGGTCAGTCGGTTTTGGCTGTATCTATGCTTTGGTTTCTATGTGTTGTGTGTGTTTTTGTTTAATAAAGCACCTTTTATGTTATCCCACTGTCCTGCATATGGGTCTCTTTGTGTTCAAAGCCTCCAGGGCGTGATATATGGATAACAAACTTAAAGAAACAATGTCTTAAATGTTAGTAGGGCATATTAAATATATATTTAATAAGAATTGTAAAATCTTATAGCTTGTTAATTGGCACGGCACCAGCTTTCCTGTGAACTTAACTTGGATAAAGCATATAAGACAATGAATGAATGTTTCAATTGAGAATGATTAATCTAAAAATTATATGTCTTCTGCTCATGCTGTTTCTGTTTTGAAATCTAGCAGATGTCCATGCGAAAACACCCAGGTGTAGGTTTATAAATACACACTTGCAAATGTAGGTTAGTTAAGTGGTGATGTTTAAACATGTTTAAGAACACAGTAAAAGGGACAATCAGAGAGGGTTTATAAAGTATAGTCTGTAAGGTAAAAATTCAATGAAGTAAACTTAATTTGTAATGCAAAAGATTAGACATTTACAGATCCCACATATTGTTCAAAGCACCACTTAATGTTAAAACATGACTTGGAAAACAGTCAGACAAATGTAAAACTTAATTTAGACTGCAGCAGAGAAGATTTAGACATACCTTACTGTGTTATGTAGGACAACACTTGATATCGAAGCTCACTTTGAAACAGTCAGTCAGACGTTTAAAAATATCTTGTAGTGTTCTGTAACAGTTGACAATGTTAAAACATGGTTTGTAACACAGCCAGGGAAGAATCTGAGAAGCCATGGAATGTTATGTGGTGTAGAATATTAATGGTGGAATTAGATTTGGAATACAGTCAGAATGGAATGCAGTCAGACATAATGAGTTGCTTTGTAGTGTTCAGTGAGGAAACACAGTGCATCTGAAAGCTCAGTTTGGAATATAGCTGATCACAGATTCTAAGACCTTTTGAACCTATCGAATGCATCTAATCAGAGGTTTAGAGATAGTTTAGACAGTTAGACATTCTAAAGTACTTTGTGGTTTTCTTTAGGAAACAGGAGTGTTATTGGACCTACATGACTGGTGCTTGTGCCCCAGTAAAATGTTGCTGTGGCCCAGTTTTCTTTTTTTTTTTTCGTTTTTTTTTTTTCAATTGCTAAAACACAAAAAGCCAAAATTAGGCACAATTTTCACAACCTTTACTTCTATCCCCAATCACTTGACTCAATTTTTTACTACTTTAGATTTCCTTATCATATTAGAACTCTAACTTTTCTTCTTTACACTCTGATGTCAATTTCACATCACATTGTTGTCAAAACACAACACATTATTCAGGTTTGCACACACTTCTCACAAAATCTCAAAGCATCAATCCACAACACACAATTATTCAAATCTCTAAACTTTTGTGTCTGGCAAGCCATTTGCAATCAAGGACTGCAGCATAAAAGGAGGCTTGACCATCTGTATTGTTTGATGAGCAATGGAGAACAGAGACAACAGTCTGAGAAGGAGAGGGGTACGAATGACAGAGGGAGGAGGACGAGGAGGAAGAGGAAGAAGAGGAGGAGGAGGACAACAAGGAGAAGCAGGACAAAGAAGAAGAAGATAATCTGAATCTCCACTGAGATTTGTGCTACTGTATTGGACCAGGTGCTCAACAATGGGTTGAGCGTGGGGGAGGCTGGCCAGAGGGTCTAGCCAAACCTCAGCCGCTTCACAGTGTTGACCATCATTAGAACGTTCAGGATGGAGAACAAGTACGAAATCTATTTTCCATGTGTATTGCAATACTACATTCGGTGTTTTGGGACGCATTTGTGGGTCACAGTCACATTGTTTTGGGTCCCTTTATTCTTTGTTTCCTACATTTTGTTATTAATTATTATGATTATTATTTCAAAACATTTAAGTAAAGAAAATGATTCAAAGAAAGCAAATATTTCCATGAATTACTGTGAAAAGCAAATGCCATTTTTGTTCCCCAGGTACTGTAATTTCATGAAGAAATAAAAGAAAAATCCAACAAATTCCATGAAATACAGAATTAGAAAACAAATGTGTACAGTAAAAAGTAGTGAAAAAAGCAACTCTACAAGCTCACAACCCAGCGCAAAGTGATGCTTTGTGAGTTTGTAGATCTGCTGTTCACTCGTTTGGGTCATGGGCTAGTGTCTGCAATAGTCTCTCTTTTGGGTCAAGCTGAAAAGTTTGGGAACCAGTGGACTACAATGTGCTCACAGTATTTATATTTTTCAGGGTTACCAGAGAACCTCATTGTGGAGGAAGAGCTTCAATTGTCACACAGCAACAAGAGAAAGCCGTTGTAGACATGGTCCATGAAAACAATAGCCTCACACTAAAACAGATACAAACAAGGGTCCTGGCTGACAATACCATCTTCAATGACCTCCACACAATCAGCACCTCGACAATACATCACACTCTTCACAGAAATTTAATGACATTGAAGCAAGTCCCAGGCCTGCATGGTGGCAACATCACTATGTGTGCGGCCATGAACCACCATGGCACCCTACACAGACATGCCCACCTAGGGGCATACAACACAGCCCTTCTACTTGAATTTCTAATCGACCTGTATGATATGCTTGTCCAACCTGTTCATGACATAGATAACCCACACTGGGTCAACTATGTGATATTTGGGACAATGTCAGCTTCCACAAGGCTGCCCAGGTGCATGAGTGGTTTCAGGACCACCCACGGTTTTCTGTTCTATACCTTCCACCTTATTCCTCCTTCCTCAATCCATTGAGGAGTTCTTCTCAGCCTGGAGGTGGAAGGTGTATGAAGGGAACCCACAGAGCCAGGTCCCACTGCTTCAAGCCATGGAGGAGGCTTGTGGAGATGTTGGCTTTGAGGCCTGTCAGGGCTTCATGCGGCGCTCAAGGCAGTTCTTCCAGTGCTATTTGGACCAGGAGGACATTGCCTGCAATGTTGATGAGGCCCTCTGGCCAGACAGAAACCGGATGTATGATGCCCCATGGTGCTTGAATGGGGGGGTGTTTAAAAATAACACGTTTTGTCTGAAAATTTGTGTGATGTTTTATGTTTGTCTATGAGAGAAGTGGACATTGTCATTGATTCAGTGTGTTCCATTTCTATAATTGTGTTTTCAATTTTGCTCTTCAGTGTTATGTACATGCTTGATGTTGTTCAGCCAAAAGCTTAGTTGTGTTTATTCAATGAATGGTATGTTTGTGTCATGTGAAATTATGGCTGTGTTTACCAAATGAAAACACGGGTTCCATTTTGTGAACATGTTAAGAGATTTGATGGCAAAGAGTTGTTTTGCAAAATGATGCCAGGGTTTAGCAATTTGTGTGTGATGTTTGGAGTTTTGTGTGTGCAGTTTTGAAAAAAACCTACAGTTTTGA
>JAVSBU010338945.1:0-10740 GCA_033118015.1 Loricariichthys derbyi | reverse complement strand
GGAACAACTTGAAAGATTTTATAAACTTGATTAATTCAAACAACACCCAGTCCACCAAGTTTATCGTCTCAAGTTTGCCTGAAACTCCAGAACCTCCTCCAGGTTCATGCATAATTGTGTACGATAGCAAGTGTGACGTAGCTACATGTTTTGTGCCTCCAACAAAACTGACCAGTCCATCCATCGATCATGTGACAGACCACACAATCACAGTACATTTGGGCCTGACATGTGATGCTACCGTGGAGAGGAAGCTGCTGTACAAGATGAAGCAGGAGAAGGATTGGAAATCTCAGCCTGGCCATCAAGATTCAGTTACACTGAGCCATCTTCGACAGGATACTGAGTATGAGTTAAAATATCAGGCAGTAGCAGGAAAACCACTGTACACAGTCGAAAGTGATATAATCCATTTCAGAACTAAGCCTCAAGATTCAACCCAACATGTGAAAGGTACGTAATGGAAGTGTGATGATAGAATTGAGTAGATAGAACGAGTGTGGCGGTAGATGATGAACTTACTTTTTAGACATCAGACAGTGCTGCATAATATATGTCAGGCCATGAAAATCAAAGCAGTTTGAATTATCATTATTATTAATGATAATAATATTAGCAGAGCATCATGAAATAGATTCCACTAGGTGTTCAACTTGTTTTGTACGAATATTACCCCCTGCAGACAGGGTAGCTTCATGCAAGTGGCACAAATGAGTTGACAGTCTCATGCTCTGTACAGCCCATTCTACCTCTTCCCAGAGGTCCAATATAGGATTAATATCTGGGGACTGTAAAGGCCAGTGAATTAATTAAATCTCGCTATCATGTTCCTGGAACTAATCCATGAAAATATGACCCTTCGCATAGAACAACGTCCTGCTGAAAGTGTCCTTCTGCCATAGGGTAACCAGCTGCCATGAAAGAATTAACTTTCTTAGTTAAGCCCTACTGTCCAAATGTCCATACACAAGTATCAGAGGACCCAAACTGGGCCAAGAAGACGTTCCCCACAACATTAGTCCACCTCCATCAGCCTGAACGGTTGACACAAGACATGAAGTGTTCATTGATTCATGCTGCTTCCACTAAATTCAGACAACATGGTGTGTCAGAAATCTTAAATTCATCTGAACAATTGATGCTTTTCCACTGCTCAGTGGAACATTTTGCAGAAAATGAGCAATTTGGTGGTTTGGTTTTCTTAGACAGCAACTGCACTCAAAACAACATTAAAATTAAAATGAAAAGATTTTTATTGATGTTTATCTATACATTTTTCCACAAATACAATTTTTTCCACTAATTTGGTCTTTGGTGCAGTACAGTTGGAAACATTGCAGTTCCCAGTTGTTTCTTTCTTGGGGTGGGGTCTGTGTTACTTATGTCATGTGCATCTGACCAAGGGTGCCCCCACAGTACAATAGCAGAATAACAGAATATGAAAAAGAAGAATGATGGAGAAGATGGAGATCTAGCCGACACCAGAAGTTCCTTTAAATGTTCTGGAATGGACCATCAGGTCGGTGATGGTGGTGCAGTGCTGGCTTACACTGTGCACATGATGGCCACATATGTACCAAGTACATACAACATATGAGCCGTTCCACCAAACAGGCACCAGTTCCATCCGCAGGACATTACATTTATATTTAATTAACTATAAAACCCCTGCTGAATAAAAGAGCTTAGCACAGCAGGCAGGTTTTAGCTGGTTATCAGCCTTCTGCTCAGGCTGGACTGGCTTTAGAGTGGCTTTGGACACAAACCAGCTTGTTAATCTGTGAGTCCAGCTAGCCAACCAGCTATAGACCAGTCATACCAACCTAAACCATCTACTCCCAGCAACCCATCTTCAGCTGGTTTTATGTTTGTTTTTTTTTTGTTTTTTTAATAGCAGGAGATCTGACAACACCTTAACATTTTTAGTTTAATTTTCTCAGAAAGAGTAGCTGCTCATAGAACTACCTTCAATGATTTATCACACACACATTGGGACATTGTGTAAAACATAAATAAAAACAGAATACAATGAATTGCAAATCCTTTTGAGCCCATATACAATTGAATGTAATGTTCAAATGGATAAACTTTATAGTTTTGTTTTGTTTTTGTTTTTTTTTTCCAAATATCAACTAATTTCAAATTTGATGTCTGCAACATGGTCCAAAAAACTTGGGACGGTGGCAATTTAGGGCTGGTAATAAGATTTTAAACTATATATGATGTGATTTCAAACAGGTGAATATGATCATGATTTTGTACAAAAGCAGCATCCAAGAAAGGCTGAGATTTTGAAGAGCAGGAGATGGAAATGGAAAAGGAAATATGTGAGAAAATTATTGAAATGTTTAAAAACAATGTTCCTCAAAGAAGGATTGTAAGGAATTTGCATATTCCTCCTTCTACAGTGCAGAATAACATTAAACAGTCAAAGGAATCTTAAGGAATTAAAGTACATAAAGGCCAAAGGCACTGCATCAAGAACCACCATTCAACAAAAGCTGATAGATCCACATGGGTATGGGAATACTTTAGCAAACCTCTGAACCAAGCACTACAATATGGAGTTACATTCACAAATGCCACTTAAAACTTTACTGTACAATAAAGAAGCCTCGTGTTAACCATATCCAGAAGCTCTGTTCACTTCTCTGGGCTCAGAGGCATCTAGGATGGACCATCACACAGTGGAAATGTGGATTGTGGCCAGATGAATCAGTATTCCAGATCTAATTTTGGAAAAATGGGCACCATGTGTTCCAGACCAAAGACTAAAAGGAGAATCCAGATTGTTATCAGCAACCATTCCAAATAACAGTGTCTGTTATGGTATGGGGTTTGGTCAGGGCCCTTACCAAAGGTCATTTACACTTATTTGATGGCAACATTAATGCAGAAAAGCACATTGAGATTTTAGAGTGTCATGCTCTGCACCAACCCCGCCGCACTCGCACCTGCGAACTACAAGTCCCAGCATACAACAGTGGGACACGTCACTCCGAGCAGCGAATCAGCTAGAAGGAGTAGCTCACACTCACCTGAGTACTGAGGAGATTGAGTTATTTAAACTCAGCGGTCTCGGGGCTTCTTTGCGAAGTATTGCACCTTGTTTCAGTTTGGTTTGGTTTTCTTTACATCTGTGCTCGTCTGCCAGTCAATACAGTATGTTACATAGAGTACCATATGCATTCAAGATGAGATCTTTAACAGGGACAACCATGCCTTTTAAAACAAGACAATGCAAAACAAACCAAATCAGCAAACGTTATAACTGAAATATACAAATTCCTTAAATTTTTCTTTGAGGAACATTGTTTTTAAACATTTCAATAATTTTCTCACAGATTCCCTTTGCCATTTCTGCTCTTCAAAATCTCAGCCTTTCTTGGATGCTGCTTTTGTACCAAATCATGATTATAATCACCTGAAATCACATCATTATATAGTTTTTTTTAACCTTATTACTAGCCCTAAATTGACACTGTCCCAACTTTTTTGGACGTGTTGCAGGCAACAAATTCAAAATGTGTGAATATTTGCAAAAAACAACAAAGTTTATCCACTAGAAGATTACATATCTTGTATTTGTAATGTACTCAGTTGATTGGAATAAGAGTTGTAATTACACAATAAATCACTAAGGAATTTTATTTATTTCAGATTAGCTCTTTTCTGACAACTGATTAAATAAGCAAATAAAATGTGAAGTGCTTCATGGTTGGATCCAGGGAGGTGCATGGTTGGGGTTACGCCTCCTCAGATTTGTGGTGCACTGGAAATACACATAATTTGAAAATCTAGAAAACAGCCCTCATATTCTTCTGTGTTTAGTGTGATCTGCCATAACTTATAAGAATGTGGGGTTTAATTATTAGCTGCTGATGCATGTTGAACATGAGGAAGTGTTTGATTTCAGCTGTGATTTAGTGCTATTTATTAGTACTATTTATTAGACCTATATAGCACAACACTAATGAAGGAGTAGGGACCTAAATGAGATTTTAGAAATGTATGTATAACACTTTATTAATTTTTACAGTATGAAAGTAAGGCTGCTTCAGTCAGTGCTGTTTGATGTACATGGCAAAAGTAAGCCATAGAGGAACATCTCAGATAACTTTTAGAACAACAACTTTAATAAGACATTTAAAGAATCATCCCCCTGCTGAATATGTGAAAAATTAACAAAGGCAAAGAGGTTAAAGCTAAAGCTAGTGAGAGCACAGAGCCAGGGACAAACCAGCAGCTGCTGCTATCTTTCTTTAAGGCCCTGTCACAGTGCCAAAACATGTGAATGAGTTGCGACTATAAATTTTAATTTTCCGCAGTCATACGCAATGAAATCCAAAAAAAAAAAAAAAAAAAATGGCGCCAATGAAGAATGTGTTATGTAAGCATAATGAAGACTTGTGAAAGTAAAACGAATGCATTGCTTATGTGTTGATGAAGAGTTGCGGCTAAAACAGGTGCGTTGCGTTTGAATTGCTAATGGTTTGCAAACGCATTGCGCATGCGTGGCGAACAAGGCAGGAGTTTTGCGCACGTCCCGCGAGAGAGTTGCAGACTGTATAAGCTTCCTGCTCCTGCCCCTCAACTTTCAGTCTTTTTCAAAGCTTTGCTTGGAGGATGTCTGGATTAAGACACTAATCCCGAAGGAAGCTACCCCGAGCTAGTGCTCCTGCTGCTACTGCTGCTCAAGAAGAAGAGGAGATTGTAAACATGCCTTCCATTTCCAGGGAACGTATTCCTGTTCCACCGTCAGCTTTGTTGGCTTCTGTGGACCCTCTCTTGGACCCTCTCTTGGACCCTCTCTTGGACCCTCTCTTGGACCCCCTCTTGGACCCTGTCATGGCTGTCGAGCTGTCGGAGCACGTGGAGCTGTAGAAACTCAACCCGAAGTGCCATTGGAACCTCTTTCGCCAACAAAGAAGTGGAGGGCCAAGACAAGCAGGCCCAGGTCCAACTTCACTATTTCTGAGGAACAGGAAGAGTCCATGTTTGAGTGGCTCCGGGAGAATGAGCCCATCTGGAGGAAGAGTCATCGCCAATTCAAGGACACCCTGGACAAGAAGGGTCTTTGGGACTCCAAAGCTGAAGAATTAAATTTCAGGGCGGATATCTTGCAAGGATGGTGGCAAAATATACACACCTGATATGTGAAACTGCATAAATTACAGTCGGGGCAGGCCACGAAGAAGCTGACGGATCGTGAAAAACTGGTGCTGGAAAGGTGTTCATTTTACAAAGGGGAACTGTGTCATCGGGCAGCAAAACCTATGAAACCTGTAAGTATTAATTTTTTTAAATATTATTTCTATTAATTTTAATAAAAATGTTCTTTGTTTCCAGCTAAAAGTCAATTTTGTACCATATTTTTTTGACATTTTTTTTCCTTTTTTCAGCAGTCTTAAATTAATTTTGTATATATATTGTTTCTTTTTTGTTTAAAAAATCAACAGTAAAATTTCAAGTTTTAAATTTCTAGCAAAATGTTTTAATGAAATATTTACATTAAAATCATTATAAAGTACTTTCTTTTTAAAGTAAAATTAATAAATTCTTTATTCTAAATTATAAATTGTAATGCATTTTTTGTTTCAGTTGTCACTTCAGTCTGAGCCAGAGTTGGAGGTGGAGGCTGAGGTGGAACTGGCTGAGTTGGAGCAAGGGAAGGCTCAGGATGTGGAAGGCGGGGGGGGACTTCTTTCCCAGTTGGAAAGTTCTGCAGCACAAAAAGCAAAGGCAAAAGAAGCGTCCAAGTTCTAAGAAGCGGAAAGAAGATTCCGATGATGGGATGTGCTCAAGGGGATATCTAACTCGATGAGAATAAACAATGAGCTCCTTTCTCAGTTAGTGGGTGAAAAGCCTCCAAGTGGACATGAACCCTTCCTCAGGTATGTTGTTGATTCCCTGTGGGATATACCTGAGAATGAGTATAAGCATGCTGTGTCCAAAATTACCAGCATCCTATAAGCAAGTCTACACGTCTCAGTTTTGCCAAGCCAAAGTCTGCCAGTGCCAACAAGTTCGTCTTACCACCAGTTTCAGCAGTATCAGCCATTTCAGCAGCAGCAGCAGTAGCAGTTTCAGCAGCAGCTGCAGCAGTCGCCATTTCAGCCACCATAGCAGTAGTTGCAGCAGCATTTCTTTCTCCAGCAGCAGCAGCATTTCTTTCTCCAGCAGCAGCAAGACAAACAGCAGGTTGATCCTCTCATGAGGGACTTCCAGCAGGAGTTCCTGCCTCAGCCTCAGCCACAGTCACACCCAACAACTTCCCAGTCACAGCCACCTTCCCCGTCCTCATCAAGGCAGTCAACTGAACAAACTATGTCACAGATAATACAGTCGGCCAATGACGTCATGACCTATTCCATGTCCAGCATCTCATTCCCAAACTTGGGTGATGACAGCATGGTTTCCCTGCGTTCTTTGAACACCCTGTCTGTTCCGTCCACAAAAATGCCATAAGCAACTTCCATGTGTTTTTCCTTGGCAAAATAAAGTGTTATGTTTTTGAAAAATGTTTGGTTAATGACTTTCAATTAAACTTGTATTAACGAAAATTAAAAATAAAGTATAAACATTTTCCCCTAATTATTAAAGTAAAAATAGGTTAAATAAAATTAAAGAAAACTTTAAAATAACGTGTAAATTGTTCAGGAGATTAGGACTGAGCTTAAGATGTCTCTCTCTCTGTGGTCGGTCAAACCGGTTTCTCACTCACACATTCCACAAATTCATTTACACGTCTATAGGGGATTATTCACACACAGCATTCTTCGAAACTCCCCGAAAAACACTGTAGTGGAAAATCCCCTGGACCCCTGCTGTGTGTAATTAATCACCTATAGATGTGCAAATGAATTTGTGGAATGTGTGAATGAAAAACCAGTTTGACCAGCCACAGAGAGAGAGACAGCTTGAGCTCAGTCCTAATCTCCTGAACAATCCTACTCTAGGTATTGACCATATAATAATACTGTATATTATTATTATATGTATAATACGCTATATTTCGGCGATTTCCCCTGGGGATTTTTTGTGAATGAAATGGCATTCCCGAATATATATATATATATATCCACTGTATATTATATGTATGCTGAACGATCACCATGCACTTTATTGCTTTATGAGACTGCCTGTCAAGAACTCGTTTTTGTAAAGGATATCTGGTTGTCATAAGATTACGCAGAAAAATGCAGGCCTTCACAATTAATTGCACTGTTTCAGGATGGTTTTGCATTGTTGTCAGCATTATTTGAAATCGGTTTACCATTATACCAAAGGTATTTTCAACCACTCTTCTTGCCCTTGACAATCTATAGTTGAAGATGCGATCTTCCCTTGTTAGGCTCCTAGAACTGTATGGTTTCATTAAGGAAGTTCTCAGGGCAAATGTATCATCACCCACAGTGAAGTAGAGGACATCTTGTGTGTCATTTGGTAATGGATCTGGCCTTGGCCAACCAACTATAGAGTTATTTTCAAGGCCTGCCTTCAAATCACTGTGACTGTAGATTTGGGGATCTGAAGCTGAACCTTTCCCTGATACATCTGCCAATAGGAACTTGTAATCTGAGCTGACTATGGAAAATAAAATCATGCTGAAGAAGCCCTTGTAATGGTAATATTCAGAACCTGAATTGGGTGGGGCTTTGCAGACTACATGCACGCCATCAATTGCACCAATTGTATGTGGAAAATTCCACCTTTGCAGCCAGCCATTTGCTAATTCTTTTCATCCTTCTTCGGTTTCTGGGCATGTCAGAAGCTCTTCAAGGTACTCTTCAATTATGGCCTCACATACTTCTCTGACAACTATGCTGATGGTGTTGTGTGGCACCCTCCAGGCATATTGCATATCTGTGTACTTTGTACCTGATGGAAGATGATGTAAGGTGAGTCTTGCAACAGTTTCATCAAACATTTCTGTGGGTATTGTCATGAAATGTTGAAAGGCACGTTGATCTTCATTCCTCAGCTCAACCAGCGATCTGTTGTAGATGCCCAGTTCTGGTCTTCTTACACTACGTAATGCTCTCCTCCTCCTCCTCCTCCTTCTTCTTCTTCTTCTTCTTCTTCTTCTTCTTCTTCTAATTATTTGATGCAGACTGAACATTAAATTATCGTGTTGTTGAAGTGCTGCTGCAATTGTTACACGTCTTGGTTTGTCCATTCTTCAATGCTGACACTGAAAAGAAGGAAATCAAATTTCGCCTGCCTTTTTATAGTATTTTCAGGGACCATAATATATACATGATACCTTCGCATCGTGTTTGTAACTCATTCCCGTTGTGATTGCAACATGGACATTGTATTCGGTTCTGTTTTGGTGCATTCATATTTCAATCGCAACATGAACGTTTTATGACCGCAATGACAGCAATATATTCTTAATACATTCACAACATATTTGTTTTTGGCAAACCATTGTGGAAATATGCGAATGTGAAACAGTAATGTGCGAATGTATTAAGAACAAATCACAGATGTGTTGCGAAAGAATGGCAGACGTATTTCGGACTCAGAACGGAATATTTTCCATAGTCAAGTTTTGAGCAGCTCAACATTTAAATGCAGAAATTTTTCACTATTGTGGATGATTGCGAACATGTGCTGACGTAAAAAGAATGTATTACGTGTAAATTACGAAAACGATGAACGTATCGCGAATATCAATTTTTTTTCTCCGCAAGTCATTCGCACAGGCAAATTTTGGCACTGTTACAGGGCCTTTAGCAATGAAAATGCTTCAATTATAGGAAAATCTTTAAAAAATGTTTCTGTATGCTGTCTTTTATAATTCTTAGTCATATGTTTAAAAAAAATCAGCCAAGAAAAATTTTATAAGACGTTCTAAAATATGCACCCCAAAAACCTTTCCTTATGTCACGCTAGGGTGGAGGTGATGATGGAGATAAGGACCCACATGCAGACAGCTTCAGGAATAAGGGTAGGCTTTATTATAACAAAAATAAGGCAACCAAGACCAAACAAAGACAAAGTATCAAATAAAGCCCAAAAGCAAAACAAACGCCATCACCTACCAGAGCCGACGAGGTCAGGACACGTGGGAGCAGATAGGAGCAGCCCAGACAATGACCCTCGGGATGCTTCCCATACCTGTGGAAGCCCCATGTGGACCCTTTAGGTCCAGCGCCATCTGGACGACCACACGGGGGCTCAGGGCGAGGTCTGGGCAGCGCAGAGAAACAGCTAACTGTCCCTACACTACAGGGTAATCCCTGTCGTACCTCTGAGCTCCAGCTCATACACACCTGCCCTCTGCTAAGAGCAGGTGGATACCATCATCCCTGTCCTCTCTCTGGCGCCTAAGAGCACGGCTGGAGCTGCAACCGTGGGCGCAATCCCCATTCTGCGCATAGAGCGATCTATGGCTTCCAGCCATAGGGCATGTCCAAACAAGAGTGCAAAAGCCCACGTCTCCAAAGGAACCTCGCCAGCTAAGCCCCAACACGGCTAAGCGAGCCGCGGCAGATCGAGCTCATCGCCGGGTCGTCAAATGGTGTTACTGACATAACCGTGTAAACAAGGTTAATGACCCGCGTCGGATCGCTGGGGCGACTCGCCTTTTAAACGGCGTGCACAGCTGAATCAAATCCCACCCTGATCACCAATAAGCAGCCCGCAGCGGGCACCAGATGCGGGAAGACTCAGCCCTGCACACAAGACGTGCTCAGACACCATGCCGGGTTGCCAGATAGTAACTGAACCCACACTTGGCGTGATGTCTTACACCTTATTTGCTTTTTGAACTTTCATTTGCATCTCTCTTGATGTTGCTAAATGTTAGAGCAGCATGTCAATTTGTTAATGTCTGTTTAATTGTAAAATCTATTTTCTTAGTGGAAAACACTGTTAAAAGCCTAAAAAACTGAATTGTTAAAAAAATCATGAAAAACATAATGGGAAAACATTTTTATTGCATTAAAAACAATAAAATCCCACTTTTGTAGAAGAAAGTCCATGGTGAAATGCATTCACTTAATTGGTTTATTTTTTGTCATTGTATTGAAATTGATAAAGAGAATCATAGAATTTTAGTGGTATTGGTACTAACTACTATATTTCTGGTATTGCGACATCCCTACACATGAAAATCCCCAAAAATTTTTACTGCACTCCCCAGTCAAAGCAGCCTGAAAGGATTACATAGAAACCCACATAAAAGCTGCTGACTGACTTGAGTTGTTAACCCAGATTTATTCTATTAATCAACCATTAAGCAAAAATGTTAAGGCAGAGAGAGTAAGGGTCAATAAATCACAACACACTTTCTCAGAATAATGAGAACTTTATTAACATGTACTCAATTAACACAGTACGGCTTTAATTTCCCTTGTTCAACAAACCTCACAGAATATAAGAAGGCACGAAACACTGCAATGAGAACTAAACAAAAAGTAATATTTGAAAACAAGAAGTATGACTAAATATATTCCACTTTATGAATGAATATAAACTAAACAATAATGCAAAAGATTAATAAATGGACCTTGGTGTCAATATATTTAAGTTTGTTTCTTGCGGAACTCCTCACCGTTGCTCTCTGAGGCACATATAGCTGCTAGCTGATTTTTGTGTTGCCTCATCGTATCAATGAGACCCAACATCCAACATGCCATTGTTACGGAGGAGCTCATTCCCTGTTATTTTTTCCATTGCCTTCATCAAGTCATCCATCACCTTCATTATGGGCTCCTGAAGGATAAATCT
>JAVSBU010338936.1:0-10741 GCA_033118015.1 Loricariichthys derbyi | reverse complement strand
GACTCTGTTGTCTACCTTCATCTTAACAACACAGGACACTCATTTCAGGATTGCAATGTGCACATTTTAGCCAGAGAGGATCAGTGGTATGAGCGTGGAGTTAAAGAAGCCAACAAGCCTGTGATAGGCAGCTAGGGTTACTTGTACCCTGTGAGTCAGACATTTTTGGGAGCCTTAGCAAGATCCATAGTCATAGATCCTATAAGATAGTCATTCATGTAGGAGCTAATAATATATAACTTCACCCTTCAGAGGTGACTAAAGATCATTTTGTAGAGGTATTTAAAGCTGAGTAGATCCCTGGTTCGATCCAGGTCCCGGGTTCTACCTGTGTTGAGTCTGCATGTCCTCCCCATCTCCACACGGGTTTTCTCCAAGTACTCCAGTTTCCTCCCACAGCTCAAAGACATGTATATTAGATTAAGTGGTGTTTCCAAAGCGCTCTTAGCATCTGCATGTATGTGCCTTATGATGGACTGGCACCCTATCTATGGTTGTTCCTGCCTTGAGCCATTGTTGCCGGTTAGAAACGGGCTCTCCACGACCCTGTCCAGGACTAAGTGGATAATAATGAATGAATGTTTAAAATTCTGAAGGTGATGTCATCTTGCCACTCAAGTGTGATCATGCAGGTTTGTTGATTGCTGGATAGATGGGTTGCCAGTGTCTCGTGCTGCTATAGTTAATGCTACCACGGTGTCGAGCTACACTTAGTATCACTTGTTCAAATGTGTTCTGTTACTAGACTATTATGCTCTTAACTGACTACATATTTATTTAATATTTTTCTATTTCTTGATTGTCATCTTATGGTTTTATATTCTATATTTTATTAACATAAGAAATTTAGAATATTACATTTACTCAAATAGTCTATGTTTATTTTAACTATTACATTTAAATATGTTCTCTATTAATATTTAATTATCTTCTGTTTACTTGTACTACTAGTATAAAATATAGTTAGTAGATATCTTACATGTACATCTACCATCTAGGCCACCCAAGGAGGATGGATCCCTTTATAAGTCATTGGCCATTCCAAGATTTCTTCCTTATAACCTTTATGGAGGTTTTCCTTCCACCGTCACTCTAGGCCTGCTCAATTCTGGGTTGGCCTTAGATAACAGGAGATAACAGGAAATTGTAAAGCTTTGAGACAATGTTCCATTGTAAAAAGTACTATAGGAATAAATCTTGGACTGACTGACTTTAATTTGAATTATGGAACGCTCATCTAATTCCAGTAACTGCAACATGCTAATGTTACGCAGCGTTATAATAAAATTAAGTGTTTCCTTTCAAACATACTATGTTACGTGCAATGCATTCTAACATCAAGTTCTCATTGTGGTATGAAATCACTTTCATTGTTTCATCTTGTACTCAAATCACCAGCTGGATTCTGACCGCACAGGGTAATCTCGCAAATGATT
Source organism: Loricariichthys derbyi (assembly GCA_033118015.1). NCBI lineage: Eukaryota > Metazoa > Chordata > Actinopteri > Siluriformes > Loricariidae > Loricariichthys > Loricariichthys derbyi. Next base: position 9,305 of record JAVSBU010338936.1, on the reverse strand, counting down.
AATTCCTTGACTACCACAAACAGCAATTATGACTGGGGTAGCAGTTAGTGTCAGTTAAATAGATGAATACTGCAGTATGGCAGTAATATTCCTGAAATCCAGCAATTCTTCAGAAATTAACATGCTTTCAGTTCATTCTGAGGAACTCCTGCCAAGTGTTTCAACATTAAAGTGTTAAAATGATCCAATATCCCTCCTCCACATTTGAATAATCGCTTGTGGAGAGAGTTCACGTTGTCTCATTTCTGTGTAGTAAATCAACTATAAAAGGTGAAATCTCATTATTACAGAAAAACGTATTTTAACAAGAGACCTCAAAAAGCTTTAGTTGGCAGGCTCACAATGGGAGCTGAAATATTCTCTGACTGGTTAAAGATTTTGATTAAATCAATGGGGATATAATACAGCCATTTACAAAAACTTAAATAAGATTTTGTTTTGTACATTTCTTCTTTATATCCAAGTATGCTGTCTAAGAACTAGCTGTTTAATTCTACAAGCACTCCTCTATGGATACTATGGATCCCTTTATGACATTTAGACTTTACAATGAGAATCGTGAAACGATAAATACATTATTCAATAAACTGCATAATATATTAAAAAACAAGTATTTAAAGAATGTTAAACATAGTCCAGTCTATGATTGTATATACAGTGTGCGACACAATCAATTTTCAGGGAGCACCTTAAATTCAAAATGGCCTGTCTAACTTAAAGATTAAAGAAATAAAGAAAAAATTAAATTGAAGAAAAACGATTTTCAAAACAAAAAAGGAAAAGTACTGAAACAGGATTAAATAGATTCATCAATATTTATTATAAAAAATATATATTGCATATATTCATTTAAATTCAACAAATGAGAAACCTGAGTTATTGTTATTGGCATGGTGAAGACAGCCACATCAAATCAACTGAATGTAACTCAATATAAAATACATTTGGAAAGTTTTACATTTGCAAAGCAGTATTTCATGATTACTGACAGAACTCATAATTGGTCAGCAATTGTACATATGCCTTATATGGGTATACATGATTCAGCAGTATGATCAGAAGACACAAAACAATAGTGTTAATGGCTAAATATTTTCAATTGATCTCCTATTGCCTTAGCAGTGAGAAAAGAATAATGGATGGTTCTAAACATATCTAATTTAGACTAAATTACTGAACCCATTCAGTATTCTCTCTAATCAGCAAAATAGCTGATAAGTTTTAGATATGCATATTACCTTTGTAGCAACCCGTCTCCATAGGCTTTAAGAAAATGTCAATTTAACAAATTCTGATGTATCTTAATTATAAAAATAAATATGGTTTTGTCAGATTTAGCATTTTCACATTTTTTATGCAAATTGATTAGACTATTAATAGATATGCATGTTGACCTTGTCATGATCCAAATACTGGTATTCACAAAAAATAAAAAGTAAAGAATTTAAATATTCCTAAAAGATTATTGTTGAAAATTATACAGATCAGATTATTTAAGAAGTAAACCAACATTTAGCCTGGTTATGGTTCTACAGTGTTTGAGTGATTAATCACCATGTTGGCAGTGAGATTTCTTGGGCATTGTGCTATTAATGATCCAAATTTAGTGATGATTGTACAAGAAGCAGTTTAAATAGATAAAAATCCAACTATTCCTAAACATACCCTTCAAGGATAGCGCACAGATGCAACTTGCCTAATTTATTTGAATGATGTTCCATGCCCAGGTTGTCAAAATATATTAAATTGACATAGTGTCCCTGCACTGTCATTAGAACAAAGGATTCTCTCAGGAAAAATAGGATGTGATTCCATTATATTCAGTGTGCTTGTTCTCACTGTATTTGATGATTAGCATCGACTTAGCAGCTCTAAAGAATCTGTACCGTTTCTTACTACAATTTAATATATTTTGCTTTAATAGTCTGCAAGTAATACCTGCCATATTGTGACATTATGGTTGAAAGGGTGTGTAACAGAATTGTTATTATTAATTATTATTATCATGTAAGAAATTTCAAAATGTGCAACCTCATTGGCTAAATGGTACAAAAGACAAATACGCATGCCAGTGAACCAAAAATTAGGGGTCAATTATTGATTGTGCAGAATGGTTCAGGAAAGCATACTGCATTATTGCTGTCACCTTCAAGCCAGTGTGGGTTCCCTCTCTTGTATTGTATGCCAAATTTCACAATATTTTGTGGTTCCTTATCCACATAACACTTACAGGCAGAATATTACAAACGTCTTGAAAGTATATTAGTGGTCCAATCATTCTGTGCCAAAACATAAATGTTTCCTCTCTAATTAGACCTATGAGCATTCTAATTGAAAACCGAATTAAATATTCACTAAAGTCCCTGCTGACATGGTTGTATGTTAATCATATAAATACATAAAAATGCAAACTTAAAATGCTCACATTACCTTATAATTCAGTTGATACAAATGGTTCCCAATTCTCAATTGTCATTCTGTTTTTCCGAAACTTCATGGTTGTAAGCTCACTTATGTTTGTAAACTATCACCGATATGCCTGACTGACAAATGTATAACATCCATACCAATTAGATTTGGTAATTTGCACATTGGGTTCCACTGTTATCATTTCAAAATCCAGGGACTATTTTTACAGTTTTGTGATAAAAGCAAGTCTTACCTTAAAACAGTTGCAGTGTTTCCCCATACACTGATGTATTTGTGGTGGCCACTGACGACATTGACAATGGTCACTACATACGGATTTTCTTTTTTTTACTTGCATTGTAGAACTGCACGTAGTGCATTAGATCACATCACTCTTCCTACATGCATTCTCTGTATTTTATGTAACAGATCAACATGTATCCTGTTGTACTTATGTTATGAGCAGGTATTTATAAATCAAGCCAGTGACAGAGAAGCCTGCAGAGTGCAAGGGATGCATTGCAGTTTTTATTTCTCTGCTGTCATGTGTTTTTTTTACTTGTTTGTTATGTGTTTTTTGATTCTGCGTGGTTGTTTGGTTCATTTTGATCAGTCTATCAGTTTTTGCGCTATATAACGTCACTCTCAGTACTCAACGATTAAAATATTTGCAGTACAACTTTTTAAATACGGTATCATTTACAATGTGTGGGAAACACTGAGCTGGTAATGCAGACATAACTAATTATTTAGCTCACACTGAAGAACTGGTTATGCTGCAGAAGAATGCTCAGTATCTCTATTAGCCTCTTCATAAAATATTTTAAAAGTACCTCATTACAAAAGTTACATTATAACATAACATTATAAAAGTACCTTATTACAAACTGCTTTTCATTCATATAAAACAGTCAAGATTTTCATTATTCACTTATTTAGGATGGTTCTTTTGTCTTTATCAGTACCTGTAGCTCTCACAGGATGGGAAGGATAGGATCAGCTTGCACTGTGATTTTCTCTCTGTAAGTTGCTGATAGTCTCCTCTAATTTCTTTGTGAAATGATGACTAGCCCTTCCACAGTATGTATGCAGGGTATCCTTTAGCTTTTCCTTGAGTGGCTGAAGCAGAAAACGGACTGGATCTTCACCAAATGTGTACTGAAATAAAGAGAAGCCTGATTTCAGATCTGTTCAATATATTTAGGTAGATACAGCAGGAATGGGGACCCTCACAAGCAAAGTGCTAGTGTGACAACTGATTTTCATTCCAACTGAGAAGCAGCAAGACCCGATGCAATAAATAAACAGTGAGGGCTGAAACCAATTCATTAAACAGGTGAATCAGGTGCAGCTCTGGTTGGCTGAAATGAAAACCTGCAGCCACTCCAACACTTGGCTGATGAGGTTTTCCCTTCGGTGAAATAAAACTACAGCAAGACCACTACTATTCAGTAGACACACACATAACCTGGCATAAATTATTTGCAGTACAACCACAAATCAAAGTTCAATGTTTTGAATCAAGATATCATGGAATTTAATATTCTACCTTTGCAATATTAAACTCCAGTACTACTGCCACAAGGGATGTGTCTAAAAGTAAATTACAAAAATGTTTCTGAATGATGTAAAGCTAAATGAACATGCACGATATTCGGGAACACAGATGACATGTTTTTGAAACTATGTGCAAAACAATTTTGCAGATCAAACTTGCATACACAGTCATGCAGAAACATAAGGACACCCCTTGAAAACCTTTGGATATTTGAGCTTTATTCAAACAGCATTTAGAGATAGAGCATACAGTGCCCTGCCAAATAATTCATACCCCTCAAACTTTTCCACATTTTTTCATATTAGACCCAAAAACTTAAATGCATTTTACGTGATAGACCAACACAAAGTAGCAAGTATGTGTGAAGTGAAAAGAAAATCACAAATGGTTTTCTAAAGTGTGGCATGGATTTTTATTCAGCCCCCTGTACTCTGATACCCCTATATAAACTCCAGTGTGATCAATTGCCTTCAGAACTCATCTGATTAGTAATGCTACATTCACACATACACGGTTGTGGCCGAGTTAACCGAGATAAGCCTTTTCAGGCTTTACCTGGAAAAAATCCTGGTTAAATGAGGTGGAATCCAGGCAAAGCAGGTCAACCCTATTAAACACACAGTTATACGGTTTTCCTGCAATAAACCGGGCTGGAAGGGAAACGGATAAAGCGGTTCATTTTCGGTAAAGATGATGGTCGAGGCGGTATTAAGGTATATAAAGGTGTAACAGTACGGATGTGGAGGTAAACCGTATGTATACAAGGGTAGAATTTAGGAAGGTCAGGAAAACATGCAAATTTAGCTCCGCCCCCTAGGCAGAGACCGACAGAGATCAAGTTCAACTTGTTTTTATTGTCATTTCAACCATATACAGTTGTGTACAGTACACAGTGAAACGAAACAACGTCTCTTTGGGCAGTTTGTATGTCAATCACAATGATGTCATAGCAATGGAAATAGACCAATTAAAACGCTCAACATGTCCTTGACTAATGCCACATTTTACTTTACGTGGTCATATAATTACACCTACTGGTCATAACAGGTAATGTACACAATTAATTTTTCATCACAACAACTGGAGAGGATATGCCTTACTTTCATTTTTTGTAAAATTTAAGCGTCCAGGTTTTTAGCTTTGAAAATCTATTCACCCTATCCTACCGGTTGACTTTCGGATATCCAGTAAGCATTTAGTAAAGGCCGGTTGCCTTTCAGAAGGACAGGCAGGCTCTCGTCTTTCCAGATCATCTATACGGTTATTACGTAATGTTATGGTTCTGGCAAAAACTCCCGGAATGATTCAACATGTTGAATCTTTTTGTGCGACCGGGATTTTTTCCCCGGTCTAGGCCACGCCCCCCACCGGTTAATTTGTAAGCATCCAGGTTTTGCAGGAACACTCCAGGATACACTGCGAATGTTTCTGTAAGCAAAATCTCGGTTAACTCGGGCGCAACCGTGTATGTGTGAACGGGGCTTAAGACGGTGAAAGGTGTACTCTCAGGCCCACTCTTCAGTTCAGGAATGGATGTTCCCTTACCATATAGAGGCCTCTTTGGACGGTCAAACCAGGGTTCCTCCCTTTCAATCTGTACATCATTCAGATAAATGAAAGACCTCAAGTAGAACAATCTTACATTTACGCTGATTTTTCAAGATGATTCCAGCTCTTCTGTAATGCACTAACACTTTGTCATCATGGAGATGATCTCAGATGAACTTCTTACCCCTCTGATTTTAAAATTTTAGACCGCCCCTCAAAATTCACTAATAAGAAACAGTGTATGGCATCACTACAGCAGTCACTGATGGCCATGTGAGCACGCTCGGGTGATGTTTCTTTAAAGGACTTGAAAGACTCCTTGACCTCCATGGAAAGCATTCAGTTAACAAACCTGGGAAGCGTACAACTACTCTTACTGTACTCGGATCACCCGCCGCCCAGAGCTGAGGCGAAGTCGGTGCATCAGGCTGAAAGGCTGCATTCTGCACAGCTGCTGAATGGCACGGGTTGTTTAAGGAGCGCTGACATTCTGGCTGACTCACACTAATTACTACTTCAGACCTCCTCTGTATCTGATGGCATTGTGTTGTAATTGATCAGACCGCCACTTAGATCCCAAATTAACAGCAGAGGACAAACCTGAGAACGTGCTGGAATGAAACCAGAAATTAAAGCCCAGTCTGTTTGCTTTGGGAATTCAATTTGTTGACCTTTTCAGAAGCAAAGCTGAACAGCCACAGCAGCTTTGAAGATGACAAGAGTATTCATAGTCAGCTACTCGGAGAAAGAGAAGCCTGTCCCAAGTCTGTCAAAAGCAGGCTAGGATTTCTAAGCAACCGGTACAGAGATGGTAATCATTTCTCATTGCTGAATGCTTTGCAACCTAGAACAATCAGACCCCACCGCTTTGCCTCGGCAACCTGACAAGCACTTTCACTTTAGATGAGTGAATGTAAAGAACATACGATAAAGCGTTCCAATTGTCCAAAGGAGTTAGACAGTATACGCTTAGTACTAAAGATGCGATACATTGGGGTGATTTCAGTTTCTTTATCAACTTTATACAAATACAGGTACTACCCCACTTACGATGAGGATACGTTCCAACAAATCCATCGTAAGCTGTATTTATCGTAAACTGAGGAGGTGTAATTATCGCCATCTGCTGGTGTTTGGATGTATTGCACTACAGTACTGAGTTTTCCATTATCTCTTCAAAATGCAGTACGGTTTCTGATGAATGTGTGTTCAGGTTTATTATCAGATTGCCATCGTAAGGTCAAAATATTAGCCAGGCCCTCATAAAAAGGACCTGTATTTGTTCACTACGATGGACTGGCATCCCGTCCGGCGTACGCTTCCACCTGTGCACTGTGTTCTCAGAAGATAAGCTCCAGAACTCCTCGATTTTTGAGACACTTGATAAATATATCTATTAAGAACACCACCTTTTATCAGGCGAAAGAAAACTGAGATTGTAACCTCCGGTGACCCGCTGTCCCCATATAAGGAGGTTTATGGATGTTTGCTTAACGTACACATGCCGTCCACGTTTGTAGACGCTTCTTTTGTCCCCTCTTGTGGTTCACACAGGTCAACAGGCCTGACAGAAAGGAGTATGGAGCAAGAAAATGTATACAGTAGACCCCCGTCTATTCGCGGTTCAGCATTCTCAAATTCACCCATTCGCGGAATTTTCTCTGGAACTTATCTACTTGTTATCCGCGGAAAATCCACACATTCACGTTTTATTCTGTATGACATATCTACTCGTTATTTGAGGGTTTCCATGAGCCGTTTCAAAGGCATATCCCAACTCCTACTGCTACTTCGGATGGTTGTACAAGGTGGGCTCTCATTGGTTGATACATAACGCAGTGCGAACGCACAGCCACGGCAGTGACGCCAAGTGATAGTTTAAGGTATACGGTTGGATTTAACCATCAAAATAGGTACTTATAAGCACTTTTGGGGGGGTTAACAAGTATTTGCGGATTCTCACTATTCACGGTAGGTTCTGGTCCTTAACCTCCATGACTACGTTACTGTAGAGTCACAAAATGGACAAATCAATACTCTAAGCAATCAATAGTATTCTGTGGTAATCGAGTGGTTAAGGCATTGGACTCGAGACCAGAAGGTTCAAGGTTCAAATCCCACCTCCTTGCACAAGACACTTAACCTACAAGGCTGAATCATTTATAAGTCGCTCTGGATAAGGGCGTCTGCTAACTGCGTGTTATTCTTATTCGTCCCTGATAGAGGTTACCAGCTGTGGTGAAAACGCAGAATTGATTTGAATTCACAATTGGTAAACAAACAGGACTTGTGAGGAGTAAAAAACCGAACACTGTTATTCGCTGTTACGAACAAACAAAACGTGAAAAGCATGCAGATGATGAGACGATCACATACCGGGGGGCTGGTAGTCCACCTGGACATCCGAAGGAGATTGTAGGAGAGCGGACCTTCTGTACACCACGTGCACTCTGCCGTTTTCTTCATGCTGCTGCATTCCACGCTCCAGAGGCTCAATGAAGTATTCATCAGAGTCTGTACGGATCATGCCGGCCTTTGAAGAACAAAACAAGACTATCATTCAGCTTTTCTACAGGGTGAGCTATGTGCAGAGATTTGGCCAGGCAACCAGTACTCCTGAGGAACAGGTCCAGAATAGAAATGTGAACTTCGGGTTATTTTTACATGCACGCAGATAAAGTTTGGTGTCTTATGACTTTGTGATCTAGGCTATTATTTTAGGGTGGGAGGTCCAGATGATAGTTCGGCTAGTTAGTGCTGTAAACTGTGGTATCTGGTCTGAAAAAATACTACGTGAAACTCTAACTATATAAACCGTTGTGGTTTGCATTCTTATGTTGCTGTCCTTATTATTCTATGATCACTTTTATGGTCACAATAAAAAGGAGACTGGATCTGTGCAGACATCAACATGAATGAAGGGTAACAGCAGGTCCTCCTTTTCCATTACGCACTCTTTCACGCTCGTCCTGTCCAAACATCAGACGGTCAAAGCTGTAATTTCATCAGGTACCAGACAAAATGTTTCCAGACTGTGTGTCAGAAAAGTTTTAAATGCTGAAATTAGATTTAGGTAAAGCGTTAAATGTTAAATAAACTTATAAAGAGTGAGTGTGTTACCTTTTATATACCTTTATATTACCTTTATATTAGCTTTTCCTGGATCATTTCCTGAATTGGAATATCGACATCGCTACGGATGCATTTTGTCTGGAATCGCATATATCGTGATAAATATTGTGATATATTTTTACCATATCGTCGACCCCTACAAAGAAATAGTAAATCTCCTGGCACAGCAGAATAGTCATTGGGATTGTTGAGTATAACTCTCAATTAGAGAAGAAATACTGAGAAGAATCAATGGATGTCTTTGTATCTTTTGTGGAAAGAGAAATCGTAGTTAGGCGATGGTTAGTTACAAAGATTAATGGATTCATGATGAGCTAAAGCTGTATGAACTTTCCATCACTGGTTGCTTTGACAGGTTCAGTCCTCATGTAATGTGGATGGATGTGTACAATACAAATAATGACCCAAAGTTTCAGCATTCAGCATACAAGTTCTTTATGGAAAATTACGATTTTACTCTCAAACGATGAATTTTTTTTTTTAAATTGATATATTCATTTGTATGCCTGCTTTTGCGTGTGCATGCGCACACCTAGAGGGGTGGGGGTATGTACGCACAGGTGGGTATACAGACACGCCCAGTTAATTTCATGCACGCATGTATACACATACATACACAAATAAATAAAACTGTTTAGATTTGTGGCCCATGTATATG
>JAVSBU010338925.1:0-10742 GCA_033118015.1 Loricariichthys derbyi | reverse complement strand
TTATGCAGGGGCCTACAACCAATATGAGTTTTGTGTTTAACAATCTTCAGCTGAAGGCTGGAAATATATTAAGTGCTTTTCTGTTTTTGTGCCTTGGTATGGGCTCTCGATGTGACCCCACAGCTAACAGCTGAGTAAAATCGCTGTGGTTCAAATGGCTGTGTCACATACATGACGTATTTTATTATTTTTATACTATTGCCTCAGGACAGTCTCAGATTTAAACCATATGTCTTTAAATGGCAAATCATGTATATTATGTAAAACTCACGTTTTTAGTTTGTGCAAGTACATTTGGGCACCTTCAGTGACTACCAACCTGCAAACTGAAATCTGACAATGCTGTCTTTACTTAGGCTGCCTAGGTCTGAAAACATGAGATTTGACAGATTTGGCTCAGTTTCTCACGTCACATGGATATGAAATCGGAGTGTATAATTTTATTTTAATTTAAATTTTTGATTGCAACATTGTAGCTACAGTAAACAAGAACCAGTGGGAGTTAAGGATAGAAAAAAAACATTTTCCGTTACGCTGTGAATCACTAAGTGGGTGATTTTATCATTTAAAGGAACCGGTCGTTCTGAAAAGGGCCGACAGGTTGAAAGGGTTCCATTGTGCCTGATCCTTGTGGTATTTTGAACATAGTATATCACAGGCATTTCATTAGGAACCCAGGGATTTCTGATGACTTGTGTGAGAGGTGTCACATTTAAAGGGGAAGCTTATTCATCGTCACACTGGATGTGTTTTAGACGCTTTTTAGACAAGTAACTAATAAATAATTGTTTGGCAAAATGTTTCCAAATGTTTCGTCTGGAAAATAATTCTAAATCTAATTTATTGTAGCTATAGTGGCATACAAATCTATGTAAAGGACTAGGAGATAAATCACTACTGTTCACATTCCAGCAAGAAGCTAAAGCATCCAGCTTTTAGATGTGTGTGTGTGTGGGTGTTAATTAATTATCTGGGTTAAAATGATGATTATTATTATTATTACTACAGAAAACTTACACTGCTTTAATGTGACTATATTATAACGATACGGGTACAGTGCTTGTTTAGCATGTACGTTTAAAGGCAAATTTACACACATTTGCTCTATTAAAGATGCTTTAATAGGTACAGGAAATGTTATAGGAAATGCCTTATCTTTGTTAATTATTGGTCTAATTGTTCATGGTTTTAACCAAGAATGTTTTGGACGTTAAGGGATTTGCTGCTTTTTTGTCTTGAACAGTTTCACTAAAGTAAAGCCTTTATAATAAATGTTATATAGTTGTCAGTAATTTTGTACTGTATTTGTTTATAATTTCCTGATTGTTTTCATTGATTTGTTTGTCTAAGGTATTTCTGTGAACCTATTGGTTATTATCTGTCATGATATTGGGGGGCGAGGTGTAAAAGGAGGACCCATACGCAGACAGCTTCATGAATTAGGGTAGGCTTTATTTAACGCAAGTAAGGGAACTAAAAGGAATGGAAGCAAAGTAACAAATAAAGCCCAAAAACAAAAACAAAAGTGCCAAAATGGCAAACTCCTAAAGGCCGACAAGGCTAGGATGTGTGGGGACGGCTTAGGACATGTCCAAGGTGAAGTCGGATCAGTTTTACGGCCGTGGGACCGGTCCGACCAACCACACCTATGTGGAAACCGTTTTTATGGCCGGCTGTCCCGAACCGGCCAACCACGGGATGAGGGGACACCAGGCAAGGTTCGGCAGGGTGCAGTCAAGGGACAGGCACAAGCAATGACCCACCTGAGGCAACAGGGAACCTGCGGTGTCCCTGTATGGACCCTTTAGGTCCTGCACTGCCTGGACGACCACACGGGGAGCGCAGGGGGTGCCGGGGGGGGGGGATAGGCGGTGCAGAGATGCAGCTAACTGTCCTTACACTGAAAAAACTAAGCCCTACCGGATTACCTCCAGTCTCCAGACTGTACACCGCCCTTCCTCTACAAAGAAATGGCAGATACCATAGTCCCTCACCTTCTCTAGCTTCCAAAAGAGCAAGACTGGTGCAGGCACCCACAAGCGCAATCCCCGTTAATGTGCATAAGTGCGGTGTATATGCACCAGCCTCGGGACGTGCCTAGCGTATATAGAACCCACACGTCTACTATAGCCACATCCAAACGCCCCATATTAGCAAAGCGAGCCGCAGCGAATCATAATGACCGCCGGGCTGTCAGATGTAAAACGGGGCATACCGTGAAGAGGACGTGGCGATTAATGGTCTGCACAGCTTGCTTTTAAAACGCTGAACACGGCTGAATCCAATCTGCAAGACTGATTAATAATGGTGACCACAGCATGATCACGCATGTGCGGGCGCCAAGTCTTGATGGACTCAGCTGTGGCGTCAGGCTCACGCCAGGTTGCCAGATGGTATATAAACCCATGCCTGGTGTGACACCTGACATTATCAATACCTTTAAGCCCAAGGAAGATGGTCCTCTTTTTAAATCTTGGTCCTCCCAAGGTTTCTTCCTATTAACGTTTAGGGAGTTTTTCCTTGCCACTGTTGGTCATATTGGGAATAACATAAGTTGTAAAGGTGCTTTGAGACAATGATACATTGTAAAAAGCGCTATACAGTACAAATAAATTTGACTTTGACTTTGAATATGAAAGAAACTGAATTAACGATGTGTTTGTCATCTTAACCACTGATTGTTTTTATTTAGTTGTATTTAGTTTTATATTTTATTTTTTAGGTTTATAAATTTTGCAAAAGGTCCAGACCTTGGTGACCTCATAGACACCTATAGGCTAAAAGAAATGCAGAATTTATCTAGGGATGCATTGAATATTTGGCAACCAAAATTCATCTGCCAAAAATCACCAATAAGTGAAGAGACCGAACAATTAAACATCAGCTGTGTGGAAGCATTTTCAAATATCTAAGAACAATCCAAGAATGGCCATTATAGACATTAGTAAATATTTAAAAATGGCTTGGTATTACTCCTTTATTTAAGCAATATGGTCATATAGTATTTTTATGAGGAGGCAAATAAAGATATTTTGTTTTACTAATTTATTAAGTAATATTGACATCTTACTGACAGACTAATTTTAAGTTGCTTTGTTGTTCTGTCTGCTGGGATGTTAAACATTCAGTGTCCAATAATTTTTTTTAATTGTAATTTGTTAATTTTTTGGTTAAATATACAGTAATTAGTATTTAATTTGTGCAATGGTAAAAATGGTAAAATTATTGAAAGCCTTAAAAAAAACATATTCACTATTGGTTTCAGCCCAAAATTTTATTTCGCTCCATCCCTAGACAGTCCTTTTTGTATTAATTTCTGTTTTTTGTTGTCTCTATATTGCTCTCTAGGAGCAAATCAGTGTAAATGCATGACTGTGTGATACTTCATGATACAGAATGGGTCAAATTTCATACGTCACCCTGCCTCACTCATCACTGTATCTATAACTTCCCAGACACAAATAGCATACACCAGCCCTCCTGATAGAATACACGACTGTCACATTAAATCACCCGTCACTGCTTTAACTGTGTATATATTTACTTCTCCTCGACCTGAATAGAAATAAAATTCCTCAGATTGGTTGGGTTATTCTTGGATACAGTTAGAGGTCATCAGTTGACAATAGCAGTGACTTCACAGCTCTGTAATGTCAGCCATTTACTGCCAGACAACAGATACTGAACATGTACATTTTTTCCCCTAGAATAGAAGATCGAATTGGCTGCTCAGAAGGATACATGTTTAGAGAGGGGGTACAGTGGCACATTCCCTTCATAGCATCAGTGACACATGGGGTCAGCCTGGCTGCTCCCTCTGTGGAGTTTGTGTGGTTGAAAGTCTGTGAGTGTCCATGTACCTTGCATTGGACCGGTGCCCTGTTCAGCAGTGGTTCCCACCTTGGGGATGAGTTCGGAGCCTATTCAGGAAAATACAGTGCGCAGGCATAAGCGTGCATGGGATGCCGGGCCAATGGAGATTTGGCAGTGGTTGCTGTTGCTGTACCAGGAGATGATCCTCATTGGCAGCCCCATTCGGAAGGTGCTGTTGGGGCTTAAACCCATGTCGTCATGGTGGGGGGCTAGTGAACCCTTTCTTGTTGGTTCAATGTCTAGTTTTAATGTCTTCACTATAGTGATGCATAATGTGGAGACTTTACACACTGAAAAAAACACTTTTATAACTTGCGTACTGATATTATGACCAAAGTCTGGAGTCACAAACCTTAAAGGGCAAATTCATCGTATTTTGGCGAATATCATCTAATCGTCGTTTCTGGTTCTTTATATAACAAATAATAATTTCATCCCGTCAGCTGGAGATTAGTGTACCTTATAATTGTTATAACACGGAATTATAATTGTTATAACATGGAATTTTGTAGGTCATTCTCATGGCTTTCCGAAAACACCCGAGCAAAACGGAAATGAGGCTCATTTGTGTATGACGTAGGCAAAGTGAGTACAAAGCATAGCATCTCACTGTCAAAATGGATAGCAGATCAAGTTCGTCTGATTTAAAAGATTTTCACTTTGAATATGAGGGGTACTTGTTAGTGTCCGATATGGACACCAATATATGGACGAACCAGAGGTTCAACCACCACCTGAAGACAGAGAGGAGATGGAAGTCTAGCCAACCCCAGAAATCGATTTCAGTATCGTAAAAAATTGGTAAGTCCATTTTAATCATTTTGTACATTTAGACGAGGAAAAAATATTTAAAACTTGTTTTTTATCGGGTTCTTACTTGTCTGGAATCAGGCTTCACAATGGACTGGTGTATGACCATGTACACGGTAGTCGGATTTTGACTGAACATCCAATTCTGGTCTCTTCTGATTAATTGATTTACAGTTTGCAGCTGGCTGTATTACAGTAGAACTTGCTGTTCCGTATGGTTCTGGCTATGCCCATCATGACACGCTACATACCGTGATATCAATGTGCAAGTATTACGAATTTTAACAAATGCTTATAAGCATATTGGGATCAAAATGCTTTCATTATGTTTAATAAATTATTTTTCAATTAGTGAGACCGCATACCCGAAGTGGTTGGAACAAACCCGGACTTGGTTTGCTGGACAAAGCTGATCCATGCACGTCTAATGGCACCATTTTTTGGAAAAGCATACGTTAATATTCCCAAAGATCTGTTGGCAAAATTCATGCAATCTCCAACTACACAATAGTTCGGCATTTCGTTTTGTTTACACTACAATTCTTCACAATGTCGATTTTCCGAAAGTTGCCAAGCGTGCAATCTGAACTTCCGGTTCAGCAGACGTTGGCCAAAATTAATTTTTTCTTAAAATCCATGGATTTAAATTTCACTTTAACATCAATATCATATATCTGTCGGTATTAGGATTCAATGGTGAAAAGATTTTTTGCCCTTTAAAAATGGAGTCCTGAATCATTTATAGATTTATTAGTGATATCCTGAATTAAAAGCCATAAGCTATGTCATCTCTAATGCATTGTGACCAGGATATATATTCAATGTTAGCTCATGATGGAATGATGGTTAAAGAGGTGCCAGCCTACATATGTGTAGGGAAATAGGCTTTAAGCTTGTTCATGCAGCCTAACGATGGCATTCTTTGTCTCAAGATACCAAAGATGATCAGTTTAGAATGGTTTTGATTTCTTTATTTTACAAGTTCTTGCAAGTGAAAAGCTGTTTCTCAGTGCTTACATATTTAATAATTTCTTCAATCATTGTTTTGGCCGGTGGGACGAGAATTCCTACATTGTTGCAACACAGAGAAGAGTCCTACTAGAAAGCATCCACTAAAAAAAAAAAAAAAAAAAAAAAAATGACACCGTCTACTATGAGTTAAGTATAAATGTGAGCAAGTAAACTAAATATATATGATCGAATTACAGGAGCTGTGCTGAGATGTAAAGGTGAAATTGGCTCTCTGTGATAAGTACACCCCCAAGAAAATCTGGCAATGTAACAGGCGTTCTTCATCCTTTTCTTTCATTTCACAGTCTTTTTACACATGCAAACGTTGATATATACAAAAATATATATATACACTTCACTGTCCTCCTCCAGCAGCATCAAACATTTTCTTTCTGCCCTCCATACCAGACATGGCCTCCACATTCTTACGCCAATCACCCACCTCGGAGTTCAGCACCTGCAAAACACACACACACACACAATAGCTGATCAAAAAAGTCTAATCTTCATGTGTTTCCAGTTGTTGCTCCGTTTAGAAATACCTTCTCCTGTTTAATATCCTCCTTCTTGACTGACTTCAGGTTGGCTCTGAGATCCATAGAGCCTTTGTGCTTGGAGCCCAGCAGAGCCCTCATCATCTCATCTGCAGACACACGTACTTTCCTCAAAGCAGGCTTCTTAAATTTACCTCCAAGATCCTGGACTTTCAGTTTGAGCTCGTGAATCTGCGTTAAACACAGGCAGGGTGGGATATCGCCACATATGGACGTAGCCGTTGCATGAACAGAGATGCAGCATGCCTTTGCACTCACGTCTTTATTGTTCTTGCAGACTTTGGCCTCAAAGTCATACCTCTCTTCATCCACTAGGTCAATTTTAGCATGGAACTGTCTGCACAGTTTCTGCAATGAAAACCCAGTGCTTATGTTAATACAATAGTGTGAACACAATCCACTTGTCACTCTAGTGACAATATTTTTCTCATTGATCACTGATCATTGCTCTTTTTCAGTTTGGTTCAGCTCTCCTTATTTATACTCACCTGTAAATCGTCTATAGAAAGGCCAGACATCTGTAGGGTTGGAAGTTTCTCTCCTAGGTAGCGCACCTTTTCCTCATCACGGTTTGTCTTTTCCTGCTCCAGCTCTTCCATTGCTCTCTGCAGGAGAAGCATCTGAGAGGACACACAGTTGCCTGTCAACAGGAGCCTAATGGGTATAGTCTTGGATTATGGACCAGAAGGTCCACGGTTCAAATCCCACTTCTGCCAACTTGCCAATGTTGGGGCCTTCAGCAAGACCCTTAACCTACAATGGCTTGGATTGTAAGAATGTATAAATTGTAAGTCCCTCTGGGTAAGGATGTCTACTAAATGGGCACAGGGCAAAGAAAGACCCAAGCTCAATAAACAGTTATGCGCTCTTTAATCTGATCCATGCCTTTATCCTTAACATCTGGACGTCTTAATTAGAATAAAAATCTGCTTAAATATGTGTCATTCATGCCTGAATGACAGAACTAGTTGTGATACCTGCTGACAGAAAAGAGAGTTGCAGTCTTGAACGTTCCATTCACTTTTTGCTACATAATAGTTATAAAAGGTTTATAAAAAATATAACAATCTTTGTCGTTGTTTTTATTTATTCAATTATTACATATAAATGCATGCCTGCTGTTGAAATTGTTGTCCACAATTAACAGCAAAACAACTCCTTCAGCGTCAAATATGAGCAAGCAAAAATGCAAATCATTTTTGAACATATTTCAAATTCATATTGAATGTAATAAAAGATTCATATGCAAACTGGCAAAAAAAAGTCTTACCTTCAGCGAGAGCTTCCTTGAGGCTGAGATCTTACACTTGGGCTGTAAAAAAATTGCACTGCTTTTAGTTGTCAATTACTAAACAAAGCTCAGCTAAAAAGGTGGCTCAGCGGGTATCCGAATCCGCCTTGGTTTACTCTGGTTTCCTCCTCTCAGTTCAAAGACATGGGCTAATTGGTGTTTCTAAATTGTCCTAAGTGTGTGTGAGTGCATGTGCTCTAAGAAGGAATGGTGCCCTGTCTAGGGTTATTCCTGCCTTGCACAC
Organism: Loricariichthys derbyi; assembly: GCA_033118015.1. Lineage (NCBI taxonomy): Eukaryota > Metazoa > Chordata > Actinopteri > Siluriformes > Loricariidae > Loricariichthys > Loricariichthys derbyi. The sequence goes on along the minus strand of JAVSBU010338925.1, from coordinate 2,959 downwards.
TGTGCTGCCAGCTAGACACCTATCCCTCAAACCTGACTAAGATTAATCGGACAGGAAAATGATTGAACTCAGCTAACAAAAAAGGAAACATTTAAGTGTTTTGAAAATGTACATAAAACTCCAATCCTGGCTTTGATGAGCTGCCAATGTTGAACAATTAAAACCTCAACCTGTCAATAAACAATTAGTGACTAAGAACTCACAGTACTCATATAGATATGGCTGGCTGTTTGTGAATGAATAACAATGCTCATCTTTGGTATGTGGAGGGAAACCAAAGTACCCAGGGAAGCCCATATGGACATAGGGAGAACATACAAACTCCATGCAGGTGTAATCTGACTGAGGTGCCAAGCCACAGAATTGGTGATATTTTTCAAGTTCAAAGTGTTTGGTGTGAAGGAAAGACCTTAACATGTGCCTGAGGTTGCAGTGGACGCGGGGCCGCCTGTACATTAAGAAAGAAGAAGATTGCTTTTAGCTTTATCTTTACAATAAAATCACACCACATACATGTTTATATATAAACAGATGTACAGTCTGGGCAAAGGTCTGTAAGCACTAATGAAAATACTGAAAATAGATTGTTATTCATTACAAATCATATAATCAGTATAATATATCTAACTTATATACCAGTAGAAATTGAGTGAATCTGCCATGGACTTTCCTTCACAGTCATCTGACCTAAACCCCATCAAGCATTTATGGGGGCACTTGAAGACAGAGAAGGTCAATCATCTGTTAACACCAGATTGTCTTTGTAGTATTGCTAAAATATGCTGGATAACATGGAACATCCGAGTTTAAACAAAATGTATAACGTCATCCCAGCTCGAGTATGCAGCCAAAGGAAAACATGCCAAATACTTTTTGAGATGTATCTTTATTAAAGCGTTCTCTTTAATTTCTATACTGTTTATACGATTTGTAATGAAAAACACTGTGATAAATTCAGGAAACATTTTCATATAAACATTTTATATATAGAGAGAAAATTAGAGCAATAGCAAGACATTTATATATAATAATTGTAGTAAAAATCACAAGGACTTACACTGTTGTAGAGGTTTTAAAAGAGTAGCAAAAAGAAAAAGGCAGAAGGGAACACAGAAAAAAAAAACACGTAAGTGATAGAAATCTATATTTAAAAATTATTCAATACTGTATATTACAAATTGAATAAATGTCTTGTACATATTTGTCAGATAAGACAAACAGATCTAAAATTAACTGTAAAACTGTACTCACTCATCAGCCATTGTGAAATCTGAGAGCTGTGACAAAAGACAGGAACAAGTCAGCACGTTGATGGGCAAACATTAAAAAAAAAAAAACAAATTCAAACAATTGTGTTTTCAATTAAACATAGTAAAGATGCAACAAGAACACACACTGCTCCATAATGCAACGTATCTACAGAGTTAAGAAATTGGATGGAAGAAGATTACCGTACCTGAGGTGCTGCTTGCAGGGACAGACAGACAGCTACTGACAGCACAGGGCTCAGAGACAATGGGTTTTATGGGTGACACATGGCAGCTAAATAATTTTAGCGCACGGGAATTTGAACAAACATGCCAGCTGTCTTCATCAAGGGAAAAGCAGGTGTGTGTGTGAGACAGAGATAGAATTACCAAGACTGTAGATTCCCCCTATTGTGACACAAGGACAAAGTAAAACAAAGTCAACCAAAATCTCATTAATCATGACATTTTCAACCCAGTACAATCGTTACATGGAATTCTGTAAGGAGCTTCTGAAGTCAAGACCAAAAAAATCAAGATGAAACCTAAGATAATTAGTACAATGTGGGCAAAAAATCTTTTATTTGTTAATTGAATTACAAATTATAGTCAGTATAAGGTGTTTACTTTATATATTAACAATTTGAGTGAATCAATCACCTGAACTAAATCGCATTTCCTCTTGGTGATACAATTTAATATTTTGTGGTTTAGGTACAGTAAAACTAACATTACAGACTATATTTTAAAAAATTGTCTTGATATCTTTTTATTACATTTACATCATTTATCAGATGCCAAAATCCAGAGCAAATTACAGCTGATACATTCTAAGTAATTGTGAGTTAAGGGTCTTACTGAGGGACCCAACAGTGGCACCTTGGCAGAGGTGGGATTTGAACCCTGGATCTTCTGGTCTATAGTCCAGCACTTTAATCACTAGGCTACCACAGTCCATTATTATCAGTCCCTGAGGTTGCGTATGTAAAGTAAAGTAAATATAACCCCCTATTAAAGCAGGTTGGACACAGGTTCAAACATTTCTTCATAGAAAAACTTTCAGTCTGAAGAACAGAAATGACACAATACATTCAGGAAATATATGCAGTGTTTAAAGGAAAGAGGCAAAAGCAATTTGACTGCCATTTAAAAGCCATTTAGTGTGTGGTTTGTATAGCAATTGCATAGTTTGAATTTGATCGCTAATCCAGTTCTAAGATATCAAACCTGTATACCGCTGTATAAGCTATTAATTAGCATACATGTTATACAAATTACATTCCTGCCCGCAGGTAGCTGTTTAGCTCTGCAGCTTTAAACACTATGCATGTAACAAGTCATTATGTCTGGCTTAGTGGTTTTGTCAGAGAGGAGAAATCAACAAACTGCTAAACTCTGGCCTCTCATTTCCCCTCATTCTGAGCTGAGTCTCGAGTTTCTAGCATTTAAGTCTAAAGCTACGTTCACACATACACGGAACCCATAACATTACTTAATGACCATATGGACGACCTGGAAAGACGAGAGCCTGCCTGTCCTTACGAAAGGCAAGTGGCCTTTACTAAATGCTTACTGGATAACCGAAAGTCAACCTGTAGGTTAGGGTAACCAGGTTTTCAAAGCTAAAAACCTGGACGCTTAAATTTTACCAAAAATGAAAGTAAGCCATATCCTCAGTTGTAATGAAATATGTTGTACATTACCTGTTATGA
>JAVSBU010338914.1:0-10742 GCA_033118015.1 Loricariichthys derbyi | reverse complement strand
AAAGGTCCGGATCAGTGTGGGAAACGAACTCTGGTCCGTTTAAAGTGGACCAAACAGTGCAGGTGTGAATACACCCTTAAGTTAAAATGACTCCAAAACATCACCACAATCACCTGATCCTGGAACAGAGCAACTGAAAGAGAAAATCCTCATTAAGACCTGATTCCTGAAAATATGAATCACTCAGTGTAATAGAATTACTCCCACTGTATTTTAATTTAGGGGAAGGGAAACACACCTACATACTCCAAATCGCATGTTATCCACTACACTGTGCTTAAAGACTTCATAATCAGAAATGTAGGAGTCATGTCCTACAATCCAAAGTACTTGTGCTACTGCCTCAAGCAACTGTCCCCCTGTCTGAAGTGCCTGGATACTATGGGTTAGCTCAATGGTTGGTGTGCCAGTTCATTGCTAAGGTGTTGGCTGTGGGGTCTTCCACATCAGAATGTATAAAGTGTGATTACACAGCTCCAGGGACAAGTGGCCATGCTTTACACCAACCACCCCAGCCACCTCAGGTTTTGTTGTTTCTCCATAGAAACCTGATCACTGAGGTTGAAGCAGTTCTTATTTTGAGGTCAAGGAAAGTTTGGAACTCAGTAGTGATACAGTCTTGATCTATGAGGCTGTATAGTGCATCTCTATCGCTCTTCAACATTTGTGTACAGCGATTAAAATTCCTTTATCTGTTTGTTCATTAGTAAGAGGTGAAGCAGAACCTAATTAGAAGAGTGTAACACCTTTTGAACGTACAGTGTATGTAGAAATGAGCCGAGCACAGTTTAAGCCCTGGTTTAACCCTTTAAGCTCCTATTGACAAACCAAACCTCACTGAGAAAAGCGCTAGATAGAAAGAGTGAACATTCGGAAGCTTATAGGCTACCGGTTAATAAGAATGCTATAACAGCATTTAATTAATCAACCCGTTAGAGGTAATAAGCCTAACACCGAAAACCTGTAAAGAGGTAAAGCAAACATTTATAAGCACTTCGTATTCAGGTTTAAATGTTGCTCTAATTACGAGTAAAGACCAAATCGAAAGTCACTAATCAGATTCTAGCTGTTTGACAGGCCAAAAACACACCAGTTATACTACTGCAAAACACTTACCGTCTTTACCCTAATTCGCGACGGATTAGCCGAGGAATCCTGAATTTCATCTAACAGTTGACACGTTAAACAATCGCGCTGTTACTGAACTGAGCACAATATCAAGTTGTTTATGGTCTCTAGTTTGGCAGCCTTCTGACATCACACGTCACGGGGTGTTTTCCTCCTCCACCCGTATTCAGACAAAGCGCTTCCTGTCGCGCGTGGATTGGTGGATCCGTCCTACCGCCCTCTTTTGATTGGATCGGGAACTGAATCGCTCTAATCCTAAATTAGCTTCATCTCACTGCTGTAGCCAAAAGTGTATCGAATTAACTAAAGTAGCTTATAACAACACTAACATATATATTCTGTTATACATACAGGACGTGCTATTTCTTTTTGAAAGCCGCTACTTTGAATTAACACTGGTCTTCATTTAATCTCCGCCCCACAGTTTCTCGGAGTATAGAATGTAGATTAGCGCAAGAGGTTTGCGCCGTCACATGATGCATTCGCCTTACAATAACGTATCGCCGTTGACGTCCAATTCACAGATCTTTAGGGCATCTACCGTACTTCCTTCTTAAACAAGTAATTTGTAGATCAGCGAATTAACACTCATGTGATGTTGTTCAACTGTAGGGAGGTATGCTAAGGTTTATTTGTTTTGCCTGTAGTTATAGTAATCGGAAGCAAATTAAACAAAACGTCAGACTTTAAATACGTTAATTATTTATAAAATTATAACTACCCGCGTTTCGGTAGGTATGATTTGGCTAACCACGCTAAAATGCTGTAAAAACAGAATTAACAAGGTTCTATTGTTAAAATGAATACATGTATAACTGACTTGTGTAACTATAATAAATGTAGGAAACCTGGAGAGAGCTGAGGGGGAGGTGAGCTGTCATTCTGAGTGATTAAAGGTCAAAAGCTTTAAGATTTAGGACTCGATGGAGGCTGGAGTTGGAGATGTGGATCAAACCTGTAGTGAAGGTTCACTTAATAAAGGTCAGTTAACCTCAGAGGTCCTAATAATATGATGTTTACAGTGTTATTATTATTTACACATCACAGTCTAATTAATAAGACTTTCAGCTACAGCTCAGGCTCCAAAATGTCAAGTGGTGCCATCATATGATTTGATATGATATACAGATAAATTTATAAAAATCACATCAGTTGTTTTTAATATATTTTATTTTTCATGATTGGTTAAGGTTCTCTAACATACCCTGGGAGAACACAGAGTGCAGGTGTAAGTGTGCCCCTCATGGGACACCAGTGCTCATTAGGGTTTGCTGTTGCCGAGCCGAGATATAATCTCTCAACAGGCCTCAATCAGACACCCAGCATGGCTGGGTCCCTGTTATGATGGACTGGTGTGTTAGACCACTGCGCCATTTGAACACCTAGCATCCTGTTAACTTCTCTTGTTGCGGTAACAGGGGAGGGTCTAGATAGAACCTATCCTGAAATTCATTTGGTGGAGCAGATGTACAGTATCTCATAAAAGTGAGTACGCCCCTCACATTTTTGCAAATATTTTATTATAGCTTTTCATGGGACAACACTATAGAAATTAAACTTAGATATAAATTAAAGTAGTCAGTGTGCAGCTTGTATAGCAGTATAGATTTACTGTCTTATGAAAAGAACTCAACAGAAAGCCATCATTGTCTAAATAGCTGGCAACAAAAGTGAGTACACACCACAGTGAACATGCCCAAATTATGTCCAGATATTTCAGTAATATATCAGTATTTTGTGTGACCACCATTATTATCTAGTGCTGCCTTATTGCTCTTGGGCGTGGAATTACCCAGAGCTTCAAAGGTAGCTACTGGAATCCTCAATGATGACATCACGGAGCTGGTGGATGTTAGACACCTTGCGCTTCTCTACCTTTTGCTTGAGGAGCCCCACAGATGTTCAGTTGGGTTTAGGTCTGGAGACATATTTGTCCAGTTATCTTGAAGGTTGTCATGAATGTTTTGGGCCATTATCGTGTTGGAAAACTGCCATGTGCCCCAATTTCGGAAGGGAGGGCTGATGCTTTACTTCAGAATTTCACAGAGTATGTATACCACAGATCCCCAGTGCCAATGCTATCACCATCATGCTTGACTATAGGCAAGGAACAGTTTTCTTGGTTTCTTGGTACCAGGGTGCCACCCTGCAGGATGTACTAGAAAGCCCACAAATTGTTTGCTGAAGACATGCAGTCCAAGAACATGGATTACTGGAATCATGTCCTGTGGTGTGACGCGACCAAGATAAACCTTTGGCTCAGATGGTGTCCAGACATGTGTGGTGGCACCCTGCTGAGGATTACTAAGAAAACACATGAAAAATATAATAAAATATTTGCAGAAATATGAGGGGAGTTCTGTAAAAGCATGACCAGACCTTCACTTTTCAAGTCCCACTTACAATTCAAATTCAGACCCTCAAAAACAGCTGTTTTCAGTCTTACCATTGAGCCACTATAATATAAATTTTATATTTTATAATTATTTTCAGTGTGTTTATTTTTCTCCCCGTTTAAACCCTTCTTGTCCTGGTAAGGGTCGCATAGGTCCAGATCCTATTACAGAATTCCTTGGGTGCAGGTACAAACATGCTCTGGTTGGGACACCATTCGATTCCCTTCTTTCCCTCAGACATGGCCAGTCATGCCCAGGTGACAACCCACTTGGCCACATGGTACCGTGGGCTAAGATAATTGCCTGTGTGCGACCTGAGCACATAATACTATATTTTTAAAAGTGAAACCATTACAGTATCTTGCAAAATTATTCCTAACTCTCAAGCTTTTCTACATTTATCAAAATGTTTTATAGGGTTTTTATAGACCAACACAAATTATCAAGTACCGGGTACATGTTAAAGGAAAAGAAAATGATACCTATCAATGAACGTAACAAGACATGGCCAGTCGGCTAAACTGACAGCCCAGCCAAGGAGAGCACTATTTAGAGAAGCGGCCAAGATGCTGATGGTCCCTCTGGAGGAGCTGCAGAGATCCACAGCTCAGGTGGGAGAACCTGTCCACAGGACAACTATTAGTCATGTACTGCACAAATCTGGCCTTTATGGAAGAGTGGCAAGACGAAATCAAGCCATAAGAAGTCCTGTTTGAAGTTTGCCACAAGCCATGTAGGGGACAAAGCTATCATGTAGAGGAAGGTGATCTGGTCTTATGAGAATGAACTTAAACATTTTGGCCTAAATACAAAACACTGTGTGTGGCGGAAAACTAAAACTGAAGCACAGCATTCCCACCGTGAAACGTCGTGGTAGCATCATGTTCTAGGGATAGTTTTTTTCAGCAAGAACATGGAAGCTGGTCAGAGTTGATGAGAAGATGGATGGAGATAAATACAGGGCAATCCTGGAGGAAAACCTGTTAGAGACTGCAAAAGACTTGAGACTGGGCTGGAGGTTCACCTTCCAGCAGGACAAAATCCCTAAGCATACAGCTAGAGCTACACTGGAATGGTTTAGATCAAAGCATATTCATGTGTTAGAATGGCCCGGTCTAGACCCAAATCCCATTGAGAATCTGTGGCAAGACTTGAAAACTGCTGTTCACAGAAGTTCTGCATTCAGTCTGACTGAGCTTGAACTATTATTTTTTAAAAAGGAATGGGCAAAAATATCAGCCTCTAAATGTGCAAATCTGGTAGAGACATAACCTAAAAGATTGTAATTGCAGGAAAAGGTGGTCCTACAAAGTATTGACTCAGGGGGGCTGAATATAAATGCATGCCACACTTTTATGTACTGTATATCACATGAAATATCAATAAAATACATTTAAATTTGTGAGTATAACGTGGAAAAGTTCAAGGGGTATGAATATTATTGCAAGGCTATAAAATCAAAGTGAATTCAAATGTTGACATTTTACAGCACAGCCTGACAAAATAACTTTTAATTAAACTGATATCTGTCATTTAAGGCTTATTTTTGCACCATAAAGTGTTAAGTGGCATTTGTGAATGTAACTCCATATTGTAGTGCTTGACAAAGGTTTGCCAAAGTAATCCCTTGTCTCTGTAGTTATACTGGCTGTTGATGAATGACGGTTCTTGATTCAGTGCCCTTTAATGGATCAGAGATTGCAGGACACAGTTTAGCCTTGTGTCCTTCCCTTTACACACTGAAATTCCAGATATCTTGAATCATCTAATGAAACTATACACTATAGAAGAAGAGATATTCAAATCCCTTCCGATCTTTCTTTGAGAAACATTGTTTTAAAACATTTCAATAATTTTCTCACACTTTTCTTGCCCAACTTTACTTTTCAGAGACTCAGCCTTTCATGAATGAATTCATGAAATTAGTAGCCGATCTGAAACACCTGGACCTCTGCGCTCGCGCAGCTTTTTAGCTAGGCACTACTAAGCGCTCTACGCACTCACCTTGCCGTTCAGGCTTTACTGATAGCACCCTGCGCTATTCCTGGATGTCCTGCAAGGAGGGGAAGGTGGTGCAGGAGCAGGACGTCCGAGGTAACGCCAGGGCCCATAGATAGAGTAGGGGTAGGGTCAGTTCTTCCTCAAGGGCACTACTGCCAGTAACCGCAGGTGCAGTGGCTTGCCCCCGGTGCTTAAGTCCTCATTCCCCGGACGTCTGGATCATGAGACTGCAATGAAATAAATGTCACTAAGATGCACTGAATTTTTTAAATAAGTATTTTCAGTATCATTCCAACTTTTTCTGATTTGGGGTTGTATATTTTTGCTAATAAATGTTTTGATCTAAATTGTATAAATGCAAACTATGGATATAAATGTAGAAACAATATGCTTTTTAAATATTACTTGAGGAACCAGTAATTGGAAACAATTCTTTTTCTAAATAAACAGAAATATTTATTTTATGAGAATTAATTTACTTGAGGACTTGGGCTGTGCTGCAGTAAATTCGATAGCCCTCCCTCTATAGTGGGATTTCCTGCAATGCCTTCTAGGTTTGTACATCTCAGTAATCCCTGCCAGAGTTGAAATGGCCTTACTCCTTCCCCTTGTCTTTCCTGAGCACTGATAGAACCGCCAATGGGGTCAAACTGTCTGATTGATCTCACTGACCCATATTATTTTATAATATATATTTAACAAAACAATAATTTGTGACCTTATATTCATACAGAAACAGGATGTGTGATTTTGGAGTGGTATCAATGACCATAAAATAATTGTAATTACATCTAAAAATTGGAATTAGAAGATCATCTGTGGATCATCCCTCTGCAGGAGTGACCCTGTTCATCCCTGCAATGGACTGGAATCCCATCCAGGGCACAACCTGCATTGTCCAGACCCGCTGTGACTCTGAACTGGGCAAATGGGGTTACAGTGAAATATGAAAACAACAACAAAATAAAAACACCCTTAATTAATGGGAAACTTTTAAATCAGCAATCGATGCTTTTTAAATGGGTGCTGATATATCATGTTTTATTCTCGCTTGGTGTGCATGTGTGTGCGTAGTGTCTGACCCTCCGCAGGATTTAGTGATACTGAACAACGAGTGTGTGGAGAAGCTGAGCGAAGGTCTGATCTCTCACTACCAGCCAGATCTACAAAGATCCAAACATACACTGCAGGAGCTCACGTATGACACACACTCACAGTATAATTTTTTGGGGGTTATGAATCCTTGTCATTTTACTGTCCTATACTGAATATGTAACTAATATTATATTGACTAATATAATGTTAGTAAGGAGAAATTTTAGGAATGTCTCAAGTGAAGCGCTTCCTGCTGTTGGTTGGTCTGTGTGTAAAATTAATTTTTCTGTTATACAAGCTGTTGGAGACTGAAATCCACATCAAAATGCTGAATGCAGATTCTGTAACAGAAAACTAGAATGATGCATAGGAGTGTTTCTCGACTGTATGGGAAATGGTGGAATGAGGAGATGCTCCTCGTGGTGTTCCAGGCCTCCGTGATCGCCTGAAGGACGAGGTAGTGGCTTGCTACCACCCTCCCTCCTGCTTCTCTTACCGGCCTCTATGACTTGTGCCCTTGGTTGGTGCCGCTTGAGGCAGAGGGCAATGGATCGTAGGCAGCATAGTCGCCCGTTCCCCGATGGAGCTCAGACAGGTCGGGTTCACGTCAGCTTGTCAGCCCACCTCCAGAGCTCCCTCCTCAGCAGATCAGCGGAGGAACTGGGGGAGTAAACAGCACAGCTCCAGGCCCTAGTCAACCCCCCCGCACTTCCAGCCATTTCTTCCCCGCCAATATCAAAGGGGGCAGTGGAAGGCCTTGTAGGCCCTTTGGACTCCAGGCCTGCTGGGAAATCTGCCCCAGGCCACCCAGCTGGTTGGCATTGACTGTGGGTGGGACCCCATGCAGAGAGGGTCGCCAATCTGGTGACCCAGGTGCCATACCGCCAGTTGATGTTGGGGTTCCCATGGCTACAGGCACACAACCCATTGGTTGACTGGCAGTCACGGTCCATAGTGTCCTGTACAGCTGGCAGAAGTCCTGCCTGGCTCAGGTGCCATCCCTACAGGTGGTGTGAACCCTAGATTGGAGAGTAGCTAGGGCAGGTGTGAGGGCCCAGTGGAACACGTCTGACCGGTGGGAACAAGACCTCGGCCGCACTCCCTTCTCAACCAGGGTCCATGTGTCAGGGAGACTGAGGGGGCACATCTCACTGTGTACGACCCAGCGAGGGGGATCAAAACCCCTTGAGCTGCCCCCTTCAACAGGGGGGTACACACCACCTCTAACATGTCTAGGCCCAAACCTGGCTTATGCCGGGACACAGCCCCCACCTCCATGCCACCAGCCTCTCACTGGGGCGAGCGCTCTCTGGCACACACTATCTGCCAGCCTACAGACTGCGGTCAAGGGACTCCCAATGCCTGGCAGATGTTGGGGAGGTACGGCCCCAGGCAGCACCCCTGGGTTCCGGTATGCACCTTTCCGAGTCCCTAGCTCGCTTCAGAGCCCCGGACAAACTGCGCAGGGGGCCATCAGGAGACGCCCCTCGAGGGTACTGTCATGAAGCCCGCTGCGGCATGATTCGCTGCTAGAGGGCCAAGGCAGTGATCGAGAGGTACCGGTAATTTGGGTGGAACTACAACTTCCGGCAGGAACAGGTATGTAGCGCTCACTACCGGTGTTCGTTTAATTACGGCTGATAGATGACACCTGTGGGGATGGCTTTATTAACCCGCTTTCAGCAGTGTCACTTGTTGCACCCTTGAACTAGTTCATGTGTTTTTCCACTGACCTGCTGCAGTTCGCTGCGTTTCCACGTTTGGCTCGTTGACAGTACTTTCACTCCATTTCACCTTGGGCTTAGCGCCAGTATTTTCGCTCCATTTTGGTTCTGTCTTATTGCCGCCACCTTCACTACATTCAAGTTTGGCTCAGTGCCAGTACATTCTCAGCTGATAGGGGCTTTGTGAAGCAATAGGTGTTATTTTCGTTCTCAGCTGATGGGGCCTTTTGTGAAGCACTATGTGCTATTTTCATTCTCATCCAATAGGGGTTTTGTGCAGCACAATAAACAATAAGGTGCTCCCCACTGCAGCGCCTGCATGCCGTTTGTGCCACACTGCATGTGCACACTTCCAAGGCTGGTGTGTTTATGACAGCCTGGGTGAGGAAGGGTCCCAGGGCCAGCTGGTAACACCTCTCCCGCGAAGGGGGGAGGTGTTGTAGGAACCAGGAGGTCGAGGTAACCGTCAGGGCCCTTAGGTCCAGTGCCTTCCACCAGTGCTGTGTGTTCTGGTGCTCGCCCCTCTGCGCTTAGGTCCTAAACTTCCCTACCGTCCGCATCATGACAAATAGAGCATACATTTCACCTCCTGAAGAGGAGACTGAAGGTACAAGCCCCTCAAAACAAACAAGCACTGAAAGAAGCTGCGGTAAATGCCTGGAACAGCATCACAAATGAAGAATGCAACAGTTTAGTGATGTCAATGGGTCGAAGGGTTGAGGCAGTCAAGCAATGGTTATGCCATTAAATATTAAATGTTATTTGCTTTTAGATTATTTGTTCCTTTACTTTTGCTCACCTAAAATGCTGGAATTTGGCTTGCTGTTTTAATACTTTTGGAGAGGACTGTATTGCTTGTATTGAATTTGTGTGGTAAGCAATCCAGGATAAAATTGTCTGCAACATTTATGCCCTATTAAAATGAGTCTTGATGCTCCGGTGAAGCCATATGCTATTCGAGGGTTTAATCAGGGGATTTTCTTCTGAGTACATGACAACAGAGTAAAGACAATACCCAGTTGATGCACCCCCATCGAATGTCTGAGTAATTTCTCTCCCTCTGTGTCCTGTACAGACAGAATCAGGCGGTTCTGCTCGACACATTGGAACAAGAAATCACCAAATTCAGAGAGTGTAACTCCACCATCGATCTGAACGCTCTGGTACATACGCACGCACATGCACATGCATGCACGTACACACAGGCACAATATTATGTGTGCACATGCGTGCACATACATACCTGCTTTATTTATTTTAACATCACTTTTATGGCTAATCTTGTCGGGATCAAGGTGTCACCATGCTACCCAGGGTTATTAACAATTTTCACTACATTACTAAAAAAAATTGTACGTTAATAAAATAATAATTAATACAAAAACAATCATTATGTAATATTTTTAATGTTTATTTATAGCAATTATTAGATATTGATATATGAATCATAATAGTATATCCATCTAAAAATAATAAGTGATAATGGTGTATATTAATATTCATTAAAAATGATAGACACTATTTATTATATAATTGTATTATTAATAATATGGTTACTATAAAACAATCCCAAATATCCATTACAACCTGAAAGTGGATACTTAAAAAGAAATAAATCATTATAAGTAATATTTATGTATAGTGTTAATCATAAATATATATTAATATTATAAGCGTTATATTAAGAAATAGATTAAATGTTTTGACATTTCCATGCCTAAATAAATCCATTAAAGCTATTATTATTATTATTATTATTATTACTATTATTATTATTATTATGAAGGTGTACATAGAATAATTATAATAATAAACTTTTTATTCCCTAAAATATCAATAATATCATGATCCCACAATGAAATAATTACCGAATTAGACATGAATAATAATATAAATAACCAAAACATATATAGTTTGTATTTATTATAAATTTATAATGTCTATTTATTGTATCTATATCTATCTATATAGGTATATAGATTTATAAAATCATGATAATATATAATATTGAATTATAATAATGTAAAAAACAATGTGTGCATGCATGCATGTAGATTAGTATTGGGCGTGCGTTTATATTAATTACCATGTAATACATACTGAATTCAGAGTCAGTAGTAATAATTATGTGTATGTAGTTTACAGAAGCTAAGTTGTATCACAGTAAGCTGGTGAACATCAGGAGGGAGATGATCACCCTGCATGAGAGAACCACCAAGTTGAAGGTAGGAAGCTCTTCAACAACAGATCATTATTTACAAATTCTTCTTTCGGCTTTTTCCTTTTCAGGGGCCTCCACAGCGAGTCATCCTCCTCCATCGCACTCTGTCCTCTGCATCCTCTGTCCTCACACCAACTACTTCCATATCCTCTCTAACTGCATCCATATATCTCCTCT
>JAVSBU010338903.1:0-10742 GCA_033118015.1 Loricariichthys derbyi | reverse complement strand
TCCTACACTCTTGACTTTCTTCCTCTCTTCTTGTCTCCTCACTCGTTTCCCTCCTCGTGGTCTTCGACTAACTGTGACGTCAGTTAGATGAACTCGCATGTTAGTTTTGGCAAAGTGTTTTACGTCAGATGCTCTTCCAGACACAACCCTCACCATTTATCCGGGCTTGGGACCGGCACAAAAGATACACTGGATAGTGACCCCTAGTTGATGGTTATTTTAGGTCTAAGATTAGGGTTTTTTTTTTTTTTTGCTACAGTCAGTTGATGCGTCTCACAAAAGTATAACGCAGTGCGGACCATGCATTTCACACCTTCAGTAGTGCTCTGTCGGAATCAACCCCTCCCCTTAAAAACTAATTTATTGGTCATAAAAACCAACTTAATATGCAGAAATACAGTATAAATAACCGTTGGATAGCAGATACAGAACTCCTGTAGTCACAAGTGCCTTTATTGAATAGACAAACCAGGGGTGAACAAGGCTCCTTCTACTGCAGCTACGGCCACGAAACACATAAAAACATCAATAATAACCTCAAATTTGCAATATTATTTAGGAAAATCACAATATCTTACTCACCAAAAATTTGGATTATTTTTTAAACAAAATCCATCCTCCTCTCTTTCCTCAAAACAGTTTGATGACTGTCATGGGGTGATAAAATAGCTATTACACCAACCTATCCAATCAACGGGTCTGAATATGGTGACTACCGTGTGCCTGCTAGAAGGCCCTAGTGACACCAACTCAAAATCTGATTGGTTGAAGCACCAGTTTCATCGGTTTATTTTGTGTTTCTGTGTACCTGCAGAATGGACTGTGAAAGGCCTCCGGGCATTCTTTGACTGGTCACCTGCAGGCTTTTACAGTTGGTCAGGTTTAGGTTCAACATTATTACGAGCGCAAAGAATGAGGTCAGCTGATACCTGAATATACTGAATGACCAGGTTATTCTATCAGTGGATTTTTTCTTCCCTGATGGCACAAACATATTCCAAGATTACAATGTCAGGATCCATCAGGCTCTAATTCTGAAAGAGTGGTTCAGGGAGCAAGAAACATAATTTTCACACATGACAACCACAGAGTCCAGACCTGAACCTCACTGAGAATCTTTGGGATGTGCTGGAGAAGTCTGTGTGCAGTGGATCCAAATCTCCCATCATCAATACAAGATCTTAGGGGAAAAATGAATGCAACTTTCTACAGAAATACATGTTGGTACTTTGCAGAAGCTTGTGAAAACAATAATTCATGGGCAATGAGCTAAGAATCAAGGAAGTGGTCTTACTGTTGTGTCATCAAAGCTAAAGATGCTCCAGTGAAGTGAGTGGGTGATCTCTTTTTTGGCCAGGCAGTGTGTTTTATATGTACCGACAGCCACTGCAACACCAGAAGTATTGATACGTGTTGATGCTCAAAATGAATACATTTTTTGGTTTGCAACAGATATTGTTCTTTGTATCTCAGGCTTCAATATCAACAAACAGTATGATATCACATTGAGTATACATGCACTCAATAATCATCATGTAACTAGCAAAATCCCATTTCCCAGATCAGATAAAGGTATGGAAATCAGAGCATGAAATACAGAAAGTTGGATTTTTTTTCTCCGTAATTGGATTTCTCTGCACATATACCCATTCCTTTGCTTTCAATTGGTTTTCTCAGTCTGTGCATGTACGTAACTGTAACCTGATATGGCTGTCACATTCATGTATTCTAAAGGAGTTTGCTTACTTTGTTTTTTTTTTATTGACCTGCAGCATTTTTTTTTTGTGGGGTCTGGAACCCAAGGAATTAAAAGCAACACAGAATTAAACACAGTGAAGTAATTACAGAACACTTGTCTCAATACATGCTCAAGGAAAAAAATACATAGTTTAATTCATAAAGATTGAAATTTACATCAATGACTGCAAAGTAGAAATCAGACTGCTATCTGCATCATATAAACACAAAGGTTACAAATTACTGAGTCCATATAAATTAATCGATCAGATTACTGACGAAATCTGCCACTTAAAGCTTTACAGTGAAAAAGAAGCTCTATATTAACTATGTTCAAAAGGGATATCAACTGGGCTCGGAGGCATCTGGGATGGACAAAAGACTAAAAGGGGCTTCCAGACTGTTATCAGAAAAAATTGGTCTGTCATGGTATGGAGTTCGATCAGTGCCCTTAAAGATATTTTAGACTTCTTTGTTGGTAGCATTAATGCAGAAAAGTACATTTAAATTTTAGAGGAAAATTTGCTGCCTTCAAGACAACATATTTTCCATAGACGTTCATGCATTTTTCAAAAAGACAACGTAAAATGATGTGCTGCACACATTACAAAGTTATGGCTACAGAAGAAGGTGGTACAGCGAATGGACTGGTCTGCCTGCAGTCCTGACCTGTCCCCAACAGAGAATATGTAGACAATTTTTAAACAAAATATGTGACAATAAAAACTTGAAAACTTGCTTTCAGGAAAAACAGGATAAAACACCTGCACCTCCCCCTACTTGCTTAGTATTTGTGGTGCCAAAACATGTTAAAATGTTGTGAGAACTTTACAAAGTGGTAAATGTTTTATAGTCTCTAGTTTTTCAAAATGAATAAAGGCCCAAAATGCAGGAATGCATGTATATTAACAAATGAAATGAGGGAGAAATGCAATTATAATAATTGAAAAATGGCTTCTCTGTCTACCCAGCATTTGATGTAACAATGGGAGGCAGACCTAACTTTGACGACACCAGAATATGACCAGCTCCAGCGACTAAAATATGCTATTCTAGGACACATTCTAGAGGTCTTCTAACGCTTGACAGCCATTCTTGTCCTACTTTGAGTTCAGTCTAGAGCGAGTCATGTCCCCTTCATCAATCTACTTATTACTTACAAATAGACTGAAGTGTCCTCTTTCCCACAGTAGCTAATGTGTATGAATGTCTGTGTATGCAAGCCAACTTACTCAGTAAGAAAAGAAAACAGTTAGTGCCTTGTTTTAGTTTTTGACTATGGTTCTTTTGAAAAGCAATAAAAATATTTAAAAACAAATTCACGAGTACAGTATTTCCTTCTTAAATATACAGTTGGTTTGTGCATTTTTTCTTCACCAAATTGTGAATACTGGATTAACATGCACCATTTTACAGAACATGTAAACACACCTAAAACCTATTCTTTATTTAAAATGACTCAATGAACATAAACACCGGAAAAGATTAAGGAAAACAAGAGCTATTTATGAAAATTTCAATATTCATCCATAAAATAATCATCCTCTTCTTCGTCGTCATCATCATCATCTCTTGCTGAAGGAAGATCCTTGTTAGACAGCATGTTCCACACAACAAAGTTATCATCTTCAGCTGTGCGAACAGAAAAAAGACTGTATGAGGCATGACTATATTCAAACTCAAATGTGTGATAGTTCTGTATTGTTACGGAGAACTTACCCACACATCTCTTCTTGACTTTCTTTACTGATGGAACAAGTGTAAAACTTCCCTTCTAAAAAAAATAAATAAATTAAATGTAAGACCATAAAACTAAACTGGAAAACGTCCTATTTCAGAGTAAGAGATCCATCAGTAGGTTTGAAATAATGGCTCTTATTTATGAAGCAGCATAAAAGCAAATGGTCCATCTGATATACACCTCATATACTCATTACTTATATATCACATCAAATGCAAATGTCTGTTGCCATTTTGTTTATTTAATGTCTCTTACAGCATCAATGGCTATTTAATGACAGACACAAGGTTACATTGACACACAATGTTATATAAATACTAGTCAAACAGGTCGGTTTTCACAATTTCACATTCATTCACTTGGCATAATCAATTAATCTGAAGCAATTCTTTGGAACATGGAGTAAAACCACACAGACATGGAGAAAACATGCAAACTCCACATAGGCAGGGTCTGAGGTCGGGCTTGATTCACAATAACTGCTGCGGCACTGTGCTACCCCAATTGCAACTGACATTCCCAAATGCCTACACTGTATATAAATAGTAGTACTAAAGCAGTAAAACAGAGGTTTTGGTCACCTAAAGATCAAACAAGTACAAACTGCAAAAGGAAAAGAAAACCTGCATCTTAGATTAAGGGGCACATGCTTGAAAGTGCTGTAAATAAAGCACTGATTTCCTTAGAGGGCACAAAGGGGACAGTTTTTTGGAAAACAAATGGCCAGTGAGGCTTCTCATTTCCAGTACTTGTATTATTGATGTTAATACAGTCTTACAGGTGTGTTGTCATTTATATTATATATGGATACTTAAAAAGCAGTCACAAAAAAGGACAATTCTTTTTTTACACAGTCACAGAACTCATTCACATGCAAGTGCAGAAATGCTAGATCCACATTCACTTAGTCACTGTGTGTGAGGTCCAAGTATTTTTTAATACTTACACTCCATAGATATAATACTCCAGGACCACAAATTCTGTACCGTTTAACACTTGCAACAAGGACGGGCATTTTTACAAGAAAACCGCATGTAAACAATACACCAATTCATCAAAGTGCTACAATCTACACACCTCTAATGCCACCAGCTTGAAACCCACACTTAAAAATCACACACATACCCAAAAAAAAAAAAAAAAAAAAAAAAAAAAAAAAAAAAAAACCACCACAGCAATGTACTGTTCCGACCCGTCTACAGGAAAGACATAACACCAAGACTATAACTAACATCTTTGCTTGTTGAGCTGCAACGTTGACCAGCTGTTTACAGCCACTATGTCTGCAGTTCAAACACAGATTTTTATTTCCTACCATATTTCATAAAAAATTAAAACTGCAGTCATTAAAGTAAAACAGGTGTTGATGGATGGAGTATTTAAACTGAATGACTAACCAAGCTGTGAATGCTTTTTCACATTTGTACGTTGATTTGTTTTAAAAAAAAATTTTTAAATCTATTTTCTCTCATTTGAATTGCCTGTGGGTGGGAGACGATATTCTCAGGATAGTCTCTATATATTCTGTTAACTTGATATTTACTGTTAATAACATTATTAAATAAGATTTAGATACATTTAGAAAATGTACTTGCAAACTAATACTTGTGGATGCTCAAATTTACAAGTAATCAAGCCAGACAAGTTTGGTTGAACAAATTCATAAAACATCAAATTAATCAACAACAACACTACCTGTGAAACTTGTGTAAGCCCAATTTATGATTAGATCTGACCATGCTGGCGGAGTGTGTTTCAGTGGTTTATTTTCATTGCCAATCTTACCTTTGGACTGCCTTTATTGCCTTGTCTTTTTACATTCTGTAGATGGTAGATGTACTTATCATTGTTGTCCCTTACAAAAACAGAAGAGAAGCCACACTATGAACCAAATCCTAAACTATAAAACATCTGTTAGCTTGCAAAACAAAAGACATAAAATAATACTTTAAATACTGTAGACAACATTCAGAATCCATTTTGAATCTATACTATATGGACAAAAGTATTGAGACACCTACAGAAGTTTTACAACATCCTATTCTAAATCCATAGGCATTCATATGGAGTTTTTTCACTTTGCAAATATAAAAATTCCACTCTTCAGGGAAGGATTTCTACAATATTTGAGTGCATCTGCAGAATTTTTGCCACTCAGAAGATCATTTGTGAAGTTGGGGTCAGGACTCATGTGTTGGCCAGTCATGGTCTTCCTCACCAGATTCACCCAACCACGCCTTTATGGATCTCACTTAAAGTCATGGTGCAAGAGAGAAAGGCCTTCCCCAAACTGTTCCCACAAAGCTGTAAACATACAATTGTCCAAAACATCTTGGTATGCTAAAGTATTAACATTTATCTTCACTGGATCCAAGGATTCTAGGCTAATCCGAAAAACAATCCCATATCATTATTAGTCCTTCACCTAAGTTTACAGTTGGCACAGAGCCATCAGACAGGTATTGAGGTATTGTTTTCCCTACCCCAGTCTCATTTATCAAATACCCAGATAGAGAAGCATGATTTGTTACTTCAGAGAACGGAGCTCCAGAGTCCAGTGGAGGTAAGCTTTACACCACTCCATTTTACACTTGGCATTGTGCTTGCAGTGAGTTTTGCATGCAGCAACTCAGCCATGGAAACCCATGAAGCTCCTGGTTTAGTTTTAGTTTAATATGGAGGTTTGGAACTCTGCAGTTATTGAATCAGCAGATTATTGGTGACTTCTATGCACTATGCAACTCAGTGATGCCGCTCTGTAATTTTAAATTGAAGGCTTGCTGAGGTGCTGTGGTTAAAAAAGTGGCTTACATTTTTTTAATAATGTCACACAGTGGTTCATAACTAGGAGAAAAAATTTTGCATCCTATTACAGTACCATGCTGTAAATCGGTGAGCTCTTTATAATAACCCATTCTTTAACAATTGTTTGTAAAGGCAGACCACATGGCTAGGGACTTGATTATAAACACTTGTGGCTATGGGCCTGAATGAAACATCTGAATTTAACGATTAAGAGATATGTCCCAATACTTTTGTCCATAAAATGTATATCTATATTAATTTGTACTCTTTCACTGTAGATATGCCCTAAAATATGTAGGCACCCCCTATCATTTGTGGTATTGACCATTTCAGCCACAGGCATTGCTAGGTGTATAGGTGTAGTATTCTATCATACTATCTAAATATCAGACACATGCAGTATAATAGTTCTTACTGAACAGCTTAGTGACTTTCAACATCATAAGACTCCACACTTAAATGTGCTTCCTGTTAGAGCGGTGACATTCAACTGCAATTGTATTTGGTAATGTGATTAGAAATATATGAAAACAACAAAGTAAGCAGCTTAGGAGCAAAGACACAAACGCTAAAAGGCCTATACAGTATAGCCTGAGGAACTACTAGCAAAGGTCAGCAATGTCTACATGATAAATGATTTATTTTTTCCAGAAGGTTTTGACCTACAAATAAGCATAAATGTCTTGCTCTTGACTGACAGTCCTAAATATAGTACTGTGTAAAACTCTTAGGCCACCATTAGCTTTGCTGGTTTAGCAATGGTATAATAACCATATAATACAAAGTTGACAACTGGATTCAAACAAAGAGTGAGAAAATTATATATGTTCATTATTCCATTGCCTAACCAATGGTCTTTTGCACAGTACTGTACGTATAGATTGTTTAATTCTGAAATGCATATATGCTAATATGTATATGATATTTCTCTCTGCCCCGGGGGCTGATCACACTGTACACACAATTTTACCAACGTGTCCAACGCATTATTGAATTTGTGGCTTAATTTAAGTAAATCCCTGCAATCATATTAAAAAATAAATAATTCACAATATTAAAATCTGTTTCACACACGCCATTTGCAAATTAATCTTTCTGTTTTTGGGATTTATTATAAACCAGCCACTAGGGAACACGAGCCAGTGTATCTTTTGTGCTTTTCCCAAGCCCTGGTAAATGGTGAGGGTTGTGTCAGGAAGGGCATCTGACGTACACTTTCTAAGTGATATCATACCGGATTGGTTGAAGCCCGGGTTAACAACGACCGCCACTGGTGCTGTTGACAGTTGTACTACTGTTAGACAAAGACCACGAGGAGGGAAACTAATCAGGAGACAGAAAGAGAAGAGAAAAGAAGAGGAAGACCAAAGAGGAGATATATTGATGCAGTTAGAGAGCACATGGAAGTAGTTGGTGTGAGGACAGAGAGAGATGGAGGAGGATGACTCGCTGTGTGACCCCTGAAAAGGGAAAAGCCGAAAGAAGTAGTAGTAGTTGTTTTGGGATTTATTATATAAGAGTACCTGTTGACTGAGCGTAGCATCCCTGGGGAAATGTGCAAACACTGGGGGGTTTTTACTGATGAGAAGATGCTCGAGCTAGGTGTCTGTGGATTCTGTAGATTACTGAAATCTGGCTCATTTCCATTTGTAGACCATACAGGTAACTGCATTAAAAACAATAGGTTACATTTAGGACTGTGGGACCAACTAATTTTTCTTTCAACACATTAATCCTTCATCTCAATTTCAGCTAATCTTTTGTCACAGAATTATTTTGGGGGTACTGGAGAACATACTATTTAGAGTTAGTGTATTTGAAGGGTCACTGAAACTCTGAGCTTTACTGCAGCAACTTTACTGAAAAAAAAGGGTCATAAGTTACTTTTATTAATCTACTTGGATGTAAAAACACTAGTTGTTGAATCATCCAAACAACAGATATGTTCTGATATTTAGTCACAAGATAGATAAAATCCACAAGTTACTACTGAGGAAGTGAATACATGGAAGCTATTTAAAGTGTAATTTTGTCCCCATAAACGGTTATACAAATTGTACCAGTACAGAACTTCAATGCATTCTGTCTGTGACTCTTGTCAGCAGGTCCTTTGGTATTATCTCAACATTTGTATGTAACATATGTAACAATTAAACATTTAGGGCTTTTGGGATTCAGGTACACTTCCTATATTCAGGTTTAGACTAAAAGTATAGTTAATCACACATTCATTTAGTCAGACTTGGACTTAAGACTGGGATGTGCAGCTCTGGTTTGGGGTCATATTTGGCTCGTCTGCTCGGCGATGTTTGCCATTGAAACAACCGGAAGCATCAAGCAGGCCTTGTCTCAAGTGAGACCAAGGGCAAAGATAGAGGTTCATAATCAAACAGTTTAGTAGTGATCTCTCACGCTGGGTTACTGTCTTCTTGCCTCTCATTCCCAGTCACTCACATTTTTTGGTTGCTCAGATCTCATGTGATCCCTTTTGGCTCATACAGTGGGTACAGAAAGTATTCAGATTGTTTTAAATTTTTTAGTCTTTGTTTCATAGCAGCCATTTTCTAAAATCAAAAAAAGTTTATTTTTTTCTCATTAATGTACACACACCACCCCATCTTGACAGGAAAAAAAACAGAAATGTAGAAATTTTTGAAAATTTATTAAAAAACAAAATCTGAAATATCACATGATCAAGTATTCAGACCCTTAGATCAGTATTGAGTAGAAGCTCCAGTTTGATCTAGAACAGCCGTGAGTCTTCTTGGGAATGATGCAACAGGTTTTTCACACTCTGCAGGAGGTTTTCTTCCAGGATATCTCTGTACTTGCCCGCATTCATCTTTCCTTCAATTGCAACCAGTCGTCCTGTCCCTGCAGCTGAAAAACACCCCCGTAGCACGATGCTGCCACCACCATGTTTCACTGTTGGGATTGTATTGGACAGATGATAAGCAGTGCCTGGTTTTCTCCACACATACCACTTAGAATAAATGCCAAAAAGTTAAATCTTCGTCTCATCAGACCAGAGAATCTTATTTCTCGTCTGGGAGTACTTCATGTGTTTTTTGGCAAAGTCTATGCAGGCTTTCAAATGTTTTGCACTGAGGAGAAAAAGCCCCAACTGGTAGAGGGCTGCAGTGATAGTTGACTTTGTGGAACTTTCTCTCATCTCCCTACTGCATCTCTGGAGCTCAGCCACAGTGATCTTTGGGTTCTTCTTTATCTCTCTCACCAAGGCTGTTCTCCCACAATTACTCAGTTTGGCTGGACAGCCAGGTCTAGGAAGAGTTGTGGTCGTCTCAAACATCTTCCATTTAAGGATTATGGAGGCCTCTAGAAACCTTGGGGGCTGCAGAAATTCTTTTGTAATCATGGCCAGATCTGTGCTTTCCCAAAATTCTGTCTCTGAGCTCCTTGGGCAGTTCCTTCAACCTCATGATTCTTATTTGCTCTGACCTGCACTGTGAGCTGTGAGGTCTTATATAGACAGGTGTGTGCCTTTCCTAATCAAGTCCAATTAGTTTAATTAAACACAGCTGGACTCCAATGAAGGATTAGAACAATCTCAAGGAGGATCAGAAGAAATGGACAGCATACGAGTTAAATATGAGTGTCGCAACAAAGGGTCTGAATACTTATGACCATGTGATATTTGAATTTTTTCTTTTTTAATAAATTTGCAAACATTTCTACATGTCTGTTTTTTCCTGTCAAGGTGGGGTGCGGAGTGTATATTAATGAGAAAAAAAAATGAACTTTTTGGATTTTAGCAAATAGGTGCTATGAAACAAAGACTGAAAAATTTAAAGGGGTCTGAAAACTTTCTGTACCCACTGTATGTTACATTCCAGTTCTTATCTTTTTAACTTTGTTGTTACAGTCCATGCTGATGATACTCACTAGCATTTATTTTATTTACTACATATGCTATCGTCTTGTATATGTTTTATATTATGCATTTTGTTATATTTTCATAATACTGCATTCTCTTTAATTTCATAATTTCAAATATACAGTCCATTTATTTCAATTTTCTTTAAATGAGTTTTTGTTAAATTTCTCTTTATTTAAACTATTACCACAAACTTTAGAATTGGTTGAATTATTCCATTTGTCATCTAGTTTGCCCAGTGAGGTTGGGCCCCTTTCTGAGTCTTGGTCCTCTCAAGGATCCTTCCCTATTACAGTCAAGGAATTTTAAGGTTTGCTCAGTTAGGGCTCTGGGCATAAATAGTGGTAAAGCTGCTTTAAGACAATACTCTGTTGTGAAAAGCACTATATAAACTTTACTTGAGTAAACTGAAATTACAGCTCTTCTGGTCAAATCCTTCTAATTTTACTGCAGTCTAGTTATAACACCCAACCCCCATGCTGCTGTTCTTGTTTCTTGTAATTATGTTTTACAATAAAGAGCTTAGTTAAAACACACACACACACACACACACACACACACACA
>JAVSBU010338892.1:0-10742 GCA_033118015.1 Loricariichthys derbyi | reverse complement strand
TCCATCAATATGAGCTTCTGCACTATGAAAAATGCCTGGTAGAATTGGGACATCATCAATAGGGTGATGTTTGAAATTCAGTTTTTGTTCTTTTTGGTCATAAATCGTTAAAACTGTAACAAATGTCATACAAAGGATGATATTTGAAGGCGCTTATGGATTTTTATCCTCGTAAATTATTCAGTAAATAAAATATCGGCTTTTGGAAATATTCATTCTGTTCACGTAACTGTCTGTCCTAGAGGACGTTTGCAGTCGATTTGTAAATAAAAGACTTAACATGCATTAAATCGTACTAAAATCTACATTTACAAATAAAGAAAGAAACAATTATAAAGCAGAAATATTAGCATTTCCTTTTTTTTCTTTAAATGTTTATGTTTAAAGCCCTCCGAAAATTATAGATCAAACTGTTTGTCCGAGTTTTTGGCGTCATGTAACACTATATATTTCGACGCTTATTTTGACAGGAAAATGCAGAAAGAGTAAAACTGCGCATGTTTACGTCATAATCCGGGTCCTTTTTCACGGGTAAACTAGATTGTGTCCCAGTTTCCTTTGTTCTCGCAACTAGAGGTGATTATATTCTATCTGTCTGAATGTTACGTGCCAAAGGTAAGTTACGGCATCTCACATTTGATATGTTTTGATATGTTTTTTTTCTTATTGTATCGATGTAAGTTGTATAAAGTAAACAACTTTTGAATTATTTTAAGATTAACTTAATTTAGTGTGAACTTTTGTAGTTATTTATGATGTTACACAAATGTGTCTGTCCTGTTACATGACAAGAGTTACACACTTCTTCCATTAAAATAATGATATGATAATGAAGCAGGCAATCAAAAAGTTATCTTTTTATTGTTATTTATGACGTAGTTGGATATTAGTTATTACAAATAATAAGTTTAGATTTGAAAATTCTTGTGTTTTTTTTTTTTTTTTTTTTTTGGTCCCAATTTTGATAACTTAAGATAATTGAAATAATCGCAATTATAAGGGACTACAGTTATTTCCCACAGTTGGTAGATTTATGCAAAAAGCATAATGTGAATTGTGTACTGGGTTTAGGAAACTAACTGGGGGGTGGGAGAAAGTAGTAAATGCATTAATTATACGTAATGGGGTTAAATAAAAGATTGAACTTCCAACATGCTGTCACATTTAGAGGTCAATTAATGTTGGTGTATTTGTTAGCTGTGTAGGTAAACTTATATTTTTGGTGTGTATGCTAGCAGAATTAGCTTTTTTGCTGGCATTTGTGAGTTTTGGGTTGCATGACTATGCAGTGTATCATTCTGTAAGCAAGTAAATCAGACGGCAATTCAGTCACTTTTAGGCTTTTACTTCACTAGTTGCATTCAGTAAACATTTATATTTATATATAAATATATTTATATTACAATTGATGTAAATAAAATGGAAATCTGATTGTGACTGACCTAATTGTGTAGCTGTTCCTTATAATGTTTGGACAGTGTATAGTGATATTAAATAGTCAATCTCCCATAGATTTGAGGACAGTGGATGGACACTAACCTTGATAAGACCCAGGCTCATATAAGGAACCCAACCTCCACTGCCCATATCTAGCATTTAGATTGGTTTTTAATTACCGTCAATTCGTTATATTATTCCAATTCCAACTTGTTCATGTCCTTACCTAAACACTTCAGAGCCGTAGATCTGTAGCCAGGAGCACATTTCTTACATCGAGCAGCACCACTACCCATACAGCCAATACAGGCAGGGTCACAACCTAAAAAAAATGCAAGAATAATTAACTTCTTCATCTTCCATAACCATTAAGGCCAGACTTCTTTTATTTCTTGTTTGGTGGATTTCTGGTATGAAAACCTGAATACGGCGGCGGAAATAAAAATAAAATTTCACTTTAGAATGTTTTTTTTTTCTTAATTTTCAATTAGCGAACATCAGGAGCCAAACCAATGTGCACTATATGGCTAAAAACATCGCATCAAATCACCCCAGCATCCAAGTAGGATACCGTATCATACATTCAGAACAATATCAAAGCAAAAAAATATAAATAAATGACCAAATAAATTGTGGCGACTTTGAGCATGTGCAGTTCATCTCAGTCTCCAAAAGTCTCCAATAACACCATAAAAGTCGCTAGATTTGTCGCTAGTCGCTTTAAAAAAAAAAAAAAAAAAAAGTCGCTAGACGGTCTGAAAAGTTGTTAAATATAGCGACAACGTCACTAAGTTGACCTCTCTTTACCTCTCTCTACCTCTCTCTCATGACCGCTACTCTGATTCGCTTCGTCTGCGCATGTGTTTGTGACGACATTTTTCGTACATTCTACGCATGTACGCATCTAATATAGGAAGGCGATTTTTCCAATTTCATTTTATTTCGAAAACGTGGAAAACTAACATCGGCGGATCCTCCAAACAAGTAATTAAAGAAGTCTGGCCTAAATATATGATCTGCATTTTGTACTCACTTCTGCACTCGTACGAAGGGTGTGTGTTGATGCAGTAGGTGTTAGAGGGGCATGTATCCAGCTCTGTACCACATTCATCAATGTCTGTTTGAAAAACGAGGTACACAGTAAAAAAAAAAAAACGCAATGAGTCAAGTCATTATTTCTATAGCGCTTTTTACAATGGAGCATAGTCTCAAACCAGCTTTATGATTTTAGATTCTATTCTAATTTTAATGCCAATCCCAGATTCAGCAAGCCTAGGCCACAGTGGCAAGGGAAAAACACCTTAAACATTATTATAAGGAAGAAACCTTGGGAGGACCAAGCCTCAAACAGGGAGCCATCCTCTTTGGGTGGCTTATATCATGTACATGTAAGAATTAACCAAGTTATCTGATTACTTTCATAGTTTAAATAATCAGAAACTAAATAAATATCAACATAAAAAACAAAATAATTAAAATGAGTATAAGATGAAAGATTATGAAGAGCTATACTAGCATATAAGACAACAGGGAGTCCTACTGCCCTCTGTGGTCTGAGAACGGTGGGACTGAAGCTGAAGAACAGCTTGGGAGGAACTAAAGCAGAGGAGCATCAGGGTGTGGGACTGGAACAGAGAAACTTGGACTGCAGCTGGTACCAGAACACGAGCTCAAAGAAATCTAGTTAGTTTCTTAGTCAAGCCTGTACACTACTCACCTACACAAACACCGTCATGAAGTGTGAACCCTGGCAAACACTGCAGACATTGGTCTCTTTCAGGTCCCCCACAGACTTTGCAGTCCTCAGAACAGTTGGCTGCCAGAGTCAGTGCAGGCAGGAGCAGGAGTAGCGTGGGAAACATCACTGACTACAGGACAGGGACAAGCACACGGCTGTTACTTACTCGGGACTGTAGGTACCTGTTGAGAACCAGATTTAAAAAAGTATAAAAAAGTGCTACAATCTATTGATTTATTTTTTAACGACTTACAAACATCCAGTCATGTCTTTAAACAAGCAAAGAACAAAGGCAGTGATGACACTCATGGGCATATACAGCAGGGGGCAGTTATTCTACAAAGCCACCCCCCCTCCTCCCCCAACCTCAGTGCTGTGAGGCAACAATATTTGGAATGTGGGAGGAATCCGGAATACCCAGAGTAAACCCATGCGGAAACGGGGAGGACATGCAAACTCAGTACAAGCAGAGCCCAGGGTCGGGACTGAACCGAGGGTCTCGGAGCTGAGAGATAACAGTGCTAACCACTGTAGGTTTATTTAAGAAAACACAGGAATTTAGGAGTTAAAAGGTTGTTTTGTGTGGTGCGTTAACACTGCCGTCTCGCAGCTCTGAGATCCCCGGCTCGATCCCGACCCTGGGCTCCATTTGTATGGAGTTTGCATTTTCTCCCTGTAGTCCTCCGACATTCCAAAGACATGCGTGTTAGGTTAATTGGTGTTTCCAAAGTGTCCTGAGTGGATGTACTATATGATGGATTGCCTCCCTGTCTAGGGCTGTTCCTGCCTTGTGCCCTGTGTTGCTGGATAGGCACCAACTCTTGTCATGACCCTGCCCAAGATAAATGGGACAAGACAATGAATAAAAGGTTGGTTGTTTTCTATACAGAATTTATTTTTATTTGTAGTATTTATAACAATTTTATTTGCTACACTTATTTACAGTAAAATAGTTTTATTTGAAGTGATAATGATTTTGTGGGTGTTTACCTGTACCTGGAATAATAAATGGGCGTGGCTTTGAAACCTATATAACGCATATTACGAAGACAAATTCTTTAAGAGTCTAAAGACTTTTCACGACGTCATGTCCGTTATAACTGTAAGGGTCCAAGCTGTTGAAAGGTCGGTTAGTCTCTTACCTTTGTTTTCCGTGTTTTAATCCATCCGATCAGTGTTTCTGAATTATAAACCTGTGATTTATGAGGAGGTTCAGATTATAAATAATCGATAAATATATTATAAATCAAACAAACAGGTTAAACTCTACAGTCTGTTTTGCTGTTTGGCTCTGCCGCTGAGGGGCGGGGCGACTGTACCGTCTAAAATAGACCACCCGCGCATGCCTATTAATAACAGCGACAAGCGCTCGAGCTCTACAAGTTTGAATTTTAACGGTCACCATAGATTTAATTTAAAAATGACTGAAGGTTACCAGAGAAAATTCAAATTAACGGTTAAAATAAATGTAAATTAACTATTAACTATTAATTCTGCTGACTAAATAATGAAAATAGATCATTTCTGAGGTATACATATTGAAACAGACCAAGGCATAAAAATAGGGTTTAAAAATTTAATACAATCAGTTTAATTCAATAATTAATTATTGATATTCTTGCTGCTGCACAATTACTCAAAAGTCAGTCATAATTTTGCCCTTCTCAATAATTAATTGTCTTATCCATTTAACATGGTCAGGGTCAAGCTAGTGCCTAGCCGATGACACAGGGCTTAAGGCACGAACAACCCTAGACATCACATGACCTGTCCACTCACACTGCTACACACTTTAGAAACACCAATTAACCTAACATCTTTGGAATATTGGACGAAAAAGGAACACCATGGCGAAAACCCACAAGGAGAACATGCAAACTCCACACAGGTGGAGCC
Organism: Loricariichthys derbyi; assembly: GCA_033118015.1. Classification (NCBI taxonomy): domain Eukaryota; kingdom Metazoa; phylum Chordata; class Actinopteri; order Siluriformes; family Loricariidae; genus Loricariichthys; species Loricariichthys derbyi. The sequence goes on along the minus strand of JAVSBU010338892.1, from coordinate 5,671 downwards.
CAGGGTCGGGATTGAATCAGGGATCTCAGAGCTCTGAGGTGGCAATGCTAAAGACTGAACCACCGTGCAGCCACAATAATACATAATTATGCAAAATATTATCTAAATTAATCCTATTCTCATCGTATTATTACCATCACTAGTTTAACCCTGGGCAGCTCAGCAGTGCAGCGGTTAATGCGATTGCCTTACAGGGTCCCCGGTTCGATTCCAATCTCAGACTGCATCTGTGTGGTTTACGTGACCGAGTCCTCGTCTAGGATTGTTCCTGCCTTCCACCCTGTGTAGCTGATCCAGGCACGGGCTTTTCCGCTACTTTGACAAGGATTAATTAGACGAAAAAAATGACTGAATTAATAATTTAACCTTAACCTAACCCCATCCTGGTCCTTGTTAGAATTTAAGATTTAATCTGGCCTATTTAAGTTGTGGGATATTTATAGATTGTTTGTTCCTCCTCTAGTGCCAGTGTTTCCCATACATTGATGACATCTTACAATTTTTCTATTTTTCCATTTTATTAAACTATTTAAGATGGGTAAAATCTTTTTCACTGTAAAGCTGTATGCTATGCGATGATTTGTTCAGTCCCTCCTTACCACAAGATCTCTCTTTCCCCAACTCACCCACCGAAGCATACGAGAAACTGTATTTTATGTGACAGCGCAACATATTTCCTGTTGTATTTATGACATGAGCAGGTATTTTATATACTGTATATGCTAATTCAATAGTAACAGTCATTTAATTGTCAGCAAACCATTAATGTACACCTTTCCCGCAAGGGACATCACACGATCAGCTTAGCTCTGTGGTACTCCATTTTATTTTTTAGTTGTATGTGAGTCTCATATTTTAACGTTTAATCAAAATGTCATCCAATGCCAATCTTCTCATTGTAACAGAAACACGACATGGGATTGGTCTCATTTATTTAATAAATTATAAACCGTCATTAGATACAAATACACGATCTGGTTCATTATCTATTAAGTAACTGAGAGTTGTTTATTTGGCATGTATAGAATTAAAGATACAGATGGTATATGTAATATTATACAGAATATATACAGTATGAAAAAAGGCAAAATACATATTTAATCAATATTTACAATGGCAAAGCATGATTTTTTGTGAACGACTGCAAAACCAAAAAGGGTCATGATTGGAGTAGTTAATGTCAGATGATCACTGCCTCCTTTTTTGTTGTTGTTGCAACACGAGTCACTGTTCAAAGGTTAATTTTTCAGAATGTGTGTTACTAAAAGGCATGTGCAAGATATATAATTTTTCAAACTATTATCACAATATTGTACTTTGCACTTACCTGTAACTTTTCTCATTGGATGATATTTTATCTCAGTTAAAGACTGGGCTATTCAGTATTGCACTGTAAGCTCCTGAAGGTATTATTGGAATTTCTGAGCCAAAGTATCACCATTATTTAAGTGATTAAGTAATATTTAAGTAATTATTTGGTAATGATATGATTTATATTGATGATAAATGCATACCAGACATATGGCATAGCTACAGTATGCTTTGCTTTCCATGTAGCTACACTTAAATTACAAATACACTTAAAGACAAAAACCGTTAAGCCTTAATAGATATTTCACATACAAGTCCAAAGAAACACCATGATGTGAGATTATATCTTCCTTCATATATATAAGTAAGTAAACAGACTTCATTTGTAGTTTTGAATGTTCTGTATCCAGAGATTGACACTGAATGTGATTGCTAGTTTCACCCATGTTATAATTAACCAACTAGGAACTTTGGTAGGTCTCTTGGTGCCAATCGGGCATGTTTATTTTATTTATTGGTGTGTGCTAGTTTATAAAAGGGGTGAACCTAATATCACCTACGTTTTGGTACTGAAACTTCTACTAAAACTTCTAAGCAGACCTACTCTGTAATTCTCACTTTGGCCATGTGTTTTCCCATATGAAATAGGTTGATACTAAATTACTGCTAGCAAATGGGTAAAACAACAGCTTCCAATACCAGGCTCTAGAACATTCTAAAAAAAAAAAAAAAAAAAAAAAAAACACTGTACTAAGGCAATTGGCATACAACTGGTATAAATTGGGCTTAAGACTACTACGGCAGGCGTTAGCCAAGCTGTCGTCTTCTCCGAACAGTCATTTCAATATTTAACACTGTTAATAATGGCACGCTAATTTGTACACTGTTGCTTGAAGAACCAATGTTAAGACTGAAAAAGTCACAAAGAATATGCACATTATTAGCACTGTCATATTATATCCACCTGAGACCCCGCCCATTCATTTATGTCCTTTATAATGGACATTTGAACAGAAATCATAAGACAATTTTTTTCCCTTGGTTCTAAGGAAGTTAAAGAAAAAAACAAATGAATAAACAAAAAAAAAATTCCAAATATCACTGAGTTTTACACTAGGACAAGGTGGACAAGTCAAAATATCACCAAAGTGGTGACATTTAAAAAAAAAAAATACAGACATATCAAGCTGTAGGTCACATGACTCCAGCCCACCTGACCAAAAACAAAATCTGTATTTTTACATTTAGATATGATTTGAGTCGACCCGACTATGTGATCGTAACTGCTAAAATGTACCTGATTAAGCAGATAAGAAAATGAACACTGCTTGTCCTGCCTTATATCTCCAACTGCAAAGAGCACAATCATAAAAATTTTGCAAATGGATGTAAAGACTATTCTGCAAAAAGCAGAATAAAAGACTGATTTAAATTCCTCCATTTTTGCTTGTTTTGGTAGCCTACATCATCGAAAGTCTTTCTGCGTAACTGTAGTGGATGGAGATATGACTTTTTTGTCACAGTTTTGCAAATGTGTGATGCATTTGAATGGAAAAACAACCAATGGTATGCCAACACAGACAGTTTCCACTGGATAGAATCTCCAAAATAATGTAATCCTGAGTACAGTGTCCTTCTACATGAATCAGACTTTATATTGGGAGTGCAATTTCTCCCTGGAACACTCCCATGTCACTTCCTTCTGACTGTAATGCACTGAAAATGAGGTAATGCACAAGTTAAATCTGCAGAGGACATTTCTCCTGCTCCACTTTTTCCATTTCCATGCTCAAAGTGTCCTCCTCTGTGAGCATGGACTCTGTACGCGAGCGCTGCTCTTCATAATTCTTCAACCCCTTCCCTAGCTTGGTGGCAGCCATGCAAGTCCAGAAGAACCGCTTTACCTCAACCCTGATGCTCTCAGGTTGATTGGTATGGAGGTCAGCAAGAAGACACTGAGAATCTGAGGGCAACTGATACAGCTTCAGTCCTTGAAACAGCTCAGGCATGATGAGATTCTCAGTATCAAACTGCACCAGAGCAAAATTCTCCTTAGCATTGCCTTTCAGCTGGGCAGAGTTAATGCAGGTAAGTGCAGCCCCAAAGACGTCTGATTTGACATCCTCGGTCTTCTCTCCATTCCAGCTATCCCAGCATGCCTTGGCTCGATATAGGGCATCAGAAGAAAGCAGCAGCAGTGTCTTGCCCTTATGCATTTGTATGTGCTGGAGCTTTGAGTGCAGCCACGGCATTGGACCCATATTGCTCACAGCTGCCTGGTTCCACAGATCCAGAGATACAGAGAAACCGAGCTCCATAAGCAAATCAGCAAACTTGCACACTGTGTCTGAGTGAGATAGATCAGAGCCGGATGAGTGAATGAGCAGAACTTCACGTCGACCTGGAGAGAAAGAGGCAAAATCATTTAGATAGAGGGAAAAGGAAAGAAAAAGGAAATGGTGATGGTACAGAAGGAATGACGAATGGAAGCAAGACAAAACATAAGCTAAAATAAAAACACATGCAAATGAATATAAAGGACAGAATGCAAGAGAAATGCTAAAACTGAAGGATTGGAAGGTAGGGGAGAAGAAAGATTAAGTGGTGGAAATGCAAGGACACTTGGGGTGTGTGAAAGTTTGGAAGCTTTTTCAGATGAGAACAACTTCAATGTCATTTGACCATTTATACAGGCTTTGTGAAAACCTTTGTAAAAACAGGTGCAAACTGCGGGTAAATTTCAAGTTAAATGGACCTCCTCAAAAGCTTTCCGCCATATTTACGAACGCTGTGTAAACACCAGCATTCATGCACATTGAGAAAGTTACTTATCTGATATTAGTAATTGTGTGCAAGTTAAAAAAGCATACTTTTCTAAACAATGACAAAAAAAATGGAGTTGTCAGTTTTGTTCATACTTCACTAACATTCTGAGATAAACATTTTCATCAATGTGGTGATTTGCGAGTGTCATATGAACAATTTACGTTCAAAAGCGTTCTGCTTGCATTTCACAAATGAAGCATTAAGTGTGTATTTGTATGTTTTTTGTGTGATACCTAGAGTATGATGGGCTTGGACCGTTTTTGAAATCCACTCTAAAGGGAGAAAACAGAGGACAAGTGTGAGCCACTACACAATAGCTCTTTGTATAAAACATGAACACACTGATGTTCAGAAAACCAGCAACAGTATTATTCAAAAGGAATTTCTGCTAATCATCAGTGATGTCTGGATTGGGAAAAGTCATTTTAGATAGCTTCTAAAGACTAATCATTTTAGATAGATCTGTGATTTAATTAGAATGGCTCCATGTTATGGAGAAAGTTCAACCTTGACTCACCTTTAAGCTTTCTCGATAACAGACACACTCCAACTATGGCCAGGCTGACAACCACAAGTGTCACAGTCCAAACAAGTATTTTCCGGTATCCACTAGAGTACTCTACCAGAAAAAAGACAAATTAATAAAAGGTTAAATATACCATCTCTATCTAAGCTTATATACCCATATTTTTATAACCAGTAGTGGAACCAAGCAATATAATATAATCTTTGTTTTGTTGTGCAAAACACAGATTATATCGCAGCAGCTATGTTACTCGATATCGTTACGTTACTCGAATATCATCTCATTCACAAATGTCTCTTAATTTTAAATGTCCCTGATGTTGATAAGACACAAATACAGACTCACCATTAAATGGACACACGGGGTCAAACAAGTCTCCGTCCACCATATACTGTAAGAACATGTGCCCACAATTAGTAACATTTATACTAATTCTTAGTACACTGGTAGTTAGATGTTTGTAGAACTCATGCTGATAAGTAGGTTTGAGCTATTTCAGCTACACTCCTTGGGCCACACTTATTTTATTTGTTGGATTACGGAATCGCCGACCATCAAAAATGAAAAAATTGAAAAAAAAAATAAATAAATAAAAGTTCCGACCTGTACTTTTTCCACTTGTGTTTTTTTCCACCAGTCGTATAATATGTGCCTTTCTAGTGCAATATCAGGGCTTTAAAATAGCTTGGCACCACTAGAAAAAATAAATGTGCAATAGCTTGGTGCTTATATTTAGCGCCTTACCAATTTCGTCCAGTATAATCAGCTATGCTGACGCGAAATGCCCGATTCCCGCCTATTCATCTTGTTACCACGACAGTCGTGACAGGTTGCCAATCAAAACAAATTTAGCCAATTATATTTTGAGCTGCAGGACCGCACCTCAAAATGCATTAACATAAACACCAAAGCTGTCAAAATGGCGCAGTTTATGCTGTTCTCGCTGAATTTCATGCAGAACAAGCTGGAAAAAAGGCTCAAATGGCTGATGAAAATGAGCCGGTGTTC